>JAECWR010000273.1:7500-164922 GCA_018150935.1 Drosophila pruinosa
GATAGCCAACGAGGAGGTGAAGATCCCTCCTGGAGAGTAAGCTGGTTTTCCGGTCGACCACGGGATTGATAAGCTCCTTGGCTTGCCGCATCCCTGGTTGGACCGACCAGTAGCGATCAGTCAGCCTAACAGCCCAGGTTTTAACAATAGCTGAGATGGTTGACCAACCCAAGCCACAGGAGGGCTCAGGGCCGGAAAAAGTAGCTGACGAACCGGCCCTAGCAAGTTCGTCCGCCAGCTCATTGCCACGCCCCCTCCCGCCCCCGTAAATCGAATAAGACCGAATTGCAAGCGTCGTTTTAAACCTAGAACGTTCGATTTTGGTACTAATCACCATCTTAATAATGTCTGCGAATTTGGTTACAATCGGATAAAAAACACAGAAGTTATTAGGAATTTACTTTTATAAGGCGTTACCACGTGCAGCTGCACCGAGCTAGTTGCTATGACACTCCGCGACATAATAATGGTGTTCAATAAACCAACTAAAGTGCCGCCAAGCTAATAATTTCGAACAAAGAAAATTTTGATATATTAGTTTGATATTTTTAGTATATTTTTTTAGTATTTTTTCAGTATATTTTTGAAAAGTATAATATTTTGATGGTAAAATTGGGTGGCGGGTATCTCACAGTCGAGCAAACTCGACTGTAGCTTTCTTACTCTTTTTTTTTGTTTTAAAGCCGTTAAGCTTTGTAGGACTTTTTGTTAAGCGAGGCGTGACCAATAATTTTAAAGCTTTTCTAAAACTCATATTTCGCTTAGCATTGCCAGGTAAGCTTTGCTGTAATATCTTAAATTATATGCTTTGATGTCATAAATCCAAAAAATTGTCTACAAGACAAAAAGTATCAGCAGACTAGGCAAGGTACATACATATTAGCCATATATTTTGTTTTACTTCGAAGTTATAATTAAAAAGTGACAACAGCACTTATTCCTAGAAAATTGTATTATTCTTTACGTAAATCGCCAAAAAATTTTATTAAAACGACTGTACGCGCCTGCCTTTAAAGCGTCTTCTAGAGTGTATTCTTGGCATTACCCTTAGCTTATGCGGTGCACGATATGAAGATCGTGAAAACTATAGCTACAGGCAAAGATTACACATCTTTAAGTCACCAGCGTGTTCTGGAACCATAGCTTGCGAAAGTCCACCTAGCGTTCCTAAAAGTATTGAACTGTGTGTTCCTCAAATATAAAACTGTGTCTAATAAAGCACCCTAGGAAAGTACGTAATTATATATGGTATACCAAGTGAACTTTAGCTAAGAGAATATTACAGGTGTTTTAAATACCTATTGGAGCGCTCCTGTTGTCTGACCAAAGGCGTGAACCCTAAACTTTTGACTTTACCTCAATCTAAAAACGAAGAAATTAAGAAAAAGGTCAGGCGAAGTCAAATATAATATAAAGTTTTAAAAACAAGTAGGAACGGCTACAGTCAAGCTTTGACAGTGCGAGATCATGGATTTTTAGTGTACATGCGCAGCGTTTAATAATGTTATAAAATTATGAAAATTATAATAATTATTGGGTAAAACAAGTAAAAAAGCTACTGTCGAGTTTGCTCGACTGTGAGATACCCGTCATTGAATTTTACTGAATGGAAGAATAATAAAGAGCGCCCATCAAAATATTATATTTTTCAAAAATATACTGGAAAATATACTAAAAAATATACTGAAAATATTGCAAAAAATATACCGAAATAAATTTTGTTCAAAATGATTAGCTTGGTAGCACTTCATTATGTTTATTGAACACCATTATTATGTCACTGAGTGACAACTAGCTGAACAGGTGCAGCTGAACCCGATTTCGCCTTATGAAAATAATTCCTTAATAACATCTGTGTTTTTTGTCGGATTGTAACCAAATTTTCAGAGATCATTAAGATGATGATTGATATTGTGTGTGCCAAAACTGAACGTTCTCTCTTTAACATAATGCTTGGAAATCGTTTTTTTCGATTTACGGGGCGGAAGGGGCGTGGCCAACATCTAAAATAAACTTCCGAGTTTTTACATGTTGTCCCCAAATTAAGTAGCTTTAGCTCCTATAGTCTCTGATATCTTGATGTTCATACAGACAGACAGACAGGGCTAAATCGACTGGGCTGTTGATGCTGATCAAGAATGTTTGTGGGGTTGCAGACGCCTCCTTGTGCCTGTTACGCACATTCGCACAACCGTAAAAGGTCATGTTTTTTTTAAAATCCATGAAAAATTAAATCATCCATTATATGCAGACAATTTGCTATAGCATTGGTTTGAGACAATGCTATCTCAAAGAGGCTCTCAACGAAGACGTGACAAAGGATTCAATACATTAGACTCACATGACGATAGCAATGAAATGAAGGTGCTAAACACACACACTAGAACTACAGACCGTTGAACGAGTTGAAGGCGTTTTTTAGTGCGAGGCTTCGTAGGTCGGTATTCTCCGTCTTCTGTCGGTGAAAAATAAGAATTAACAAATCTAAAGTGGAGACATATTATCGAATTTGAATTCAGTAGTCTAAACTACATGAATAACAATTGACAGGCAGCTTGCGCGAAGTAACGCCAAAGAAAAATATATTTATAACTGGTGTTATGATAGTGCAAGTGTATATTTGACTTAAATTAATAAGTGCCACGAGTAATAAGCTCGAAAAATGAACAGCGATCCAAAGAATGAGCGTAGAAACTCTGTAAATCCAAGAAACGCTTGTTGCTCTTACTTCTCAAGACGGGATATCGATGAAGAAAGCAAGTGCAAGTGCAACAAAGTGCAACCCCGTTCTACTGACTGTCGACAGCAAGAGAGCGAGCTCTTGCTCACCCCAACTCCTTCATCATGGAGCTAGCAATGCCAAACCTCACCACCGCCGGCTTAAATGGAAGAAGCTTCAACAACTAGCAGCGCTACAATTTCTGCAGGCGCAGCAAAAGCATCACCAACAACTAAACCAACTACCACTATTGCGAATTCGGTGCCAACGGCCGCAGAGCAAATTGCAATGTCAACAAAAACCGTAAGCTTCGATAAGCAACAAGCGGTCCCGGCTATACAGACCGGTATGGATCGCTACATCCAGATTAAGCGTAAGCTTAGTCCACTAAACACGGTTGGTAATAAACCAAAGATCAACCGTACTAACAAAAGCAACGACCAAACTAGGAGTTCCAATGATAACCGCAACAGAGTTGGGGCAGGAGACCCAAAAGAAACCAAAGCCCCCACCTATTTATATAAGGGAAAAAAGCTCTAACGCCCTGGTCAACAAAATTGTTGCGCTGGTCGGAGACGATAATTTCCATATTGAGCATCCACGAAACCAAAGTTCAAACGAAGTCCGAAGAACACTTCCGAGCTGTGTCTAAGTACCTGGAGGAAACAAAAAAGAACTTCTACACCTACCAACTAAAAAGCAGCAAGGGACTGCAAATTGTACTAAAAGGAATCGAACCCGACGTCGCCCCCTCTGAGATTCAAGACGCCCTTAAAGCCAAGGGCTTCTGTGCCAAAAATGTTAGCAAAATTATCAACAGAAATAAAAAGCCGCAACCACTCTTCAAGGTCGAGCTCGAACCAGATAGCAAAGCCTTAAAGAAAAACGAAGTGCAGCCGATCTACAAGCTGCAGCTCTTACTGCATCCAAGGATCACCGTGGAAGAACCACACAAACGCAACGGCCCTTTACAATGCACAAACTGCCAGAAGTATGGACACACAAAGACATACTGCACACTTCGGGCAGTCTGCGTAGTCTGCGGAGACTTCCACGACTCCGTAAACTGCCCCGCAAAACAAAGAAGACCCCTTAAAGAAAAAATGTGGCAACTGTAGAGGAAAACATACGACAAACTACAGAGGCTGTGCGGTCTACAAGGAGTTGAAGAGTCGCATGCAATGAGCGACAGCTACGCGTCAACAAAATACGCAAAATGCATATTATAACTCAAAAACAAGACAAACGTATTTTTCGCCAGGTCAGCGCAGATCATCCTTCGGTCCGCCAAATATCCTTTGGGGGCATCTCCTACACCGAAGCACTACGAACAGGCATGGAAAATCCACTCCAGCCACACTCAGAAAACACTCAGCAGGTCCCGATGCGGCCGCATAGCAATTTGGAAACTATGATGTTTACCATGCAACAAAGTATGATGGAACTCATGTCATTTATGAAAACAACTATGCAAACCCTTGTTCAGAACCAGAACATGGTGATTCAGTTGCTCGTAGCACAACAGTCTAAATAATTAATGTCTAACCTACGTATATCCATGTGGAATGCCAACGGCATTTCACGGCATAAACTTGAAATAACGCAATTCCGAAATGTAAATCACATCGACGCCATGCTGCAAACGGCAACCTTTCGATTGCCGCTGTCTACTGCCCACCTCGATTTACTATCTCTGAAGGTCAATTCATGGACTTCAACAACACTCTGGGGGATCCCTTCATAGCTGCAGGAGACTACAATGCCAAACACACGCACTGGGGATCACGCCTCGTGACCCCCAAGGGAAGGCAACTGTATAACGCACTTATAAAAGTGAGCAATAAATTGAACTACGTCTCTCCTGGTAGCCCCACATATTGGCCTGCAGACCCCAGAAAGATCTCAGATCTAATTGATTTCGCGGTGACAAAAAACATCCCACGCGATCTAATAAGCGCCATGGCCCTACCGGATCTCTCATCCGACCACTCGCCGTTATTGTTAACCCTTCTTCACCAATAAGTTTATTATTATACCTGTCCAAACTATTCGAAAAATGCCTTCTAACGCATATAATACCATATATTTCCATATATTTATATATATATATTTCCATATATGGTATTATATGCGTTAGAAGGCATTTTACGAATAGTTTGGACAGGTATAATAATAAACTTATTGGTATGTAAGATGACGGAATCGTGTGGTCTTTTCCAGGCTTCGGTATCATTATTATAATTGATTTTTTCCATTTACTTGGGTAGTAACCGAGACTTATGATTCTATTGAAGTGTTTACAGATGACCTCAACAGCACAGTACGGAAGTTTCATTATCATTTTTGTAGTTGTAGGTTACCGCCTGGAGCCGTTTTGGTTTTTGCTGGTTTAATTTCTGGGCTTTGAAGAAGGGTTAACAATAAAGGCGAGTGGTCGGATGAGAGATCCGGTAGGGCCATGGCGCTTATTAGATCGCGTGGGATGTTTTTTGTCACCGCGAAATTAATTAGATCTGAGATCTTTCTGGGGTCTGCAGGCCAATATGTGGGGCTACCAGGAGAGACGTAGTCCAATTTATTGCTCACTTTTATAAGTGCGTTATACAGTTGCCTTCCCTTGGGGGTCACGAGGTCACAACATTATCCCAGCCCATCAATTTGGCTTCAGAGAAAAACACGGAACTATCGAGCAAGTTAACAAAATAACTTCAGAGATTCGCACAGCCTTCGAGCTTAGAGAATTCTGCAGCGCGATATTCCTCTATGTATCTCAAGCATTCGACCGCGTCTGGCATAAAGGTCTTATGCATAAAATTAAAACACACTTGCCTGGGTACACTCATAAACTCCTTGAATCTTACCTCTACAACAGAGCCTTCGCAGTGAGGAGCAAAACAACAATATCCGACAACTACACTATCAAAGCTGGAGTCCCACAAGGCAGCTCACTTGGGCCAACTCTATTCGTTCTTTACACAGCGGATATTCTCACGAGTGACCGACTAACAACATCCACCTTTGCTGACGACACTGCGATCCTTAGCCGCTCCAGATGCCCAGTCCGTGCAACAACCCAACTTTCCAAACATCTGATGGTAGTGAAGTGGATATCTGACTGGCGTAGCAAAATAAACGAACAAAAGTGTAAACACATAACGTTTACTCATAACAGACAAACTTGCCCTCCGCTCTGCCTGAATATCACGCAGATCCCCCAAGTCAATGAATTAACGTATCTCGGCATACACCTCGAGAAGTGGCTATCTGACTGGCGTATCAAAGTAAACGAACAAAAGTGTAAACACATAACGTTTACTCTTAACAGACAAACTTGCCCTCCGCTCTGCCTGAATAGCACGCAGATCCCCCAAGTCAATGAAGTAACGTATCTCGGCATACACCTCGACAGACGTCTAATATGGCGTAGACATATCGAATGCAAGAAACTACATCTAAAGCTGAAAGCCAGCAGCCTCCATTGGATTATAAACGCCCGATCGGACTTGTGTCTGAACTACAAGGTCCTGGTCTACAACTACACTCTAAAGCCAATCTGGATGTATGGCTCCCAGCTTTGGGTGAACGCGAGCAGAACCAACATAGACATCATACAGCGCGCTCAATCAAAGTTCCTGCGAACTATCATTGGTGCAGCACGGTATATTCGAAACCAAAACATCCACAGGGCATTCGCAGTAAAAGATGAAATAGACAAGCAAAAAATATCCTACAATGAAAAATTCTCAGTGGGATGTGTTGGGGGGGTAGGGAAGAAAGTATGTAGCGCCGCAGGCAAAAAATTGTTGAAAAAAAAAAACCGCGATTTTTTTTTTTTTTTAATTTTTCGCCAGCGGCGGTCATTTCTTTCTTCCCTTCCCCCCATTTTTCTCCATATCAGGTGAATTATTTTCTCACCTCCTCACACGTGGCACTTCTTCATGTTGTATGCATGCAATATTTGCTTTGCATAAAATCGATTTTGGCCACTGTAGAAAAAAAAGGAGAGTGGGAGAGAACAACCAGCGGCCGGTACATACAAAAGAGAGTGAATTGCCACCAACAAAATACATGGTATTTTCCTAAACTTTAAAATTCTGTAAAAAAAAAAAACTACGCATTTCCGGGAGAAAAGTTCTTCGTTAAAATTCTGGATAAATCTAGCTCTTTCCAGGAAAAATAAAATTAAAAAAATCAATTCACACGAGTAGCTGTTTTACACTTACCAAAGTTAGAAATGTTATTGGAAGAAAAAAACACGTTCGAATTATGATTTTTAATACATGCATACATACATATGATCTATCAAAGAAGAATTCTAACTTAAAAAATACGCTTACAATTAATAGTATCTCTAGTTCTTCAAGTCTTTGAAATCCATATTTTCGAACAGACAAAAATGGCTATCTCGTCTAGGCTGTTGCTGTTGCTCAAGAATTTGATTTTCTATAATACAATACATTCGGTTACTAGTCACAACGCAATAAATAAAACCGAAACAATTCTGAATCTAAAAATTCGAAAAGGAAAGCTCTCTTTATGAAAGCTCTACATTAGCGGCGAGCACGAAATTTGACCTTCAGAGGAAACAACAAAATTTACAAGACACGCAATAAAATTTTACTATTACGGTCCGTGGGTGGTAACCATAGCTACAGGATCTTGAGCGAGAAAATAATGTTCCTTTGAGCAAACCCGAGACAGAGCAACCAGAGTAGTAAGCAAGACAAGGACCAAAAACGAAGTCGCAGCGATCGTGGCTCAAGACCGAAAGTGGAGTAAGACCTTGTGTGTTTGTTTTATGTGTTAGCATGAGCCTCGAAACCAAAGTGCCGGACCCTTGAGCTCGCCTGTGAGACTGAAACGGTGCAAAATGACGTAAGAAGTGGCAAAAGACACTAGTTGTTTGCTTTGTGTGTTAGGGCGGGTCTCGAGCAGTGACTGCTTGTACATGTATTCTTTTTATACGGCCCCTTCTCTTTATGTCTTGTGCTTATTCTTTATTACTTTATATTGCTCATAGAAAAACTGTGAGAAGCTTGAGCAAGAGCGTGCCTATCGCTGCTTTAGAGCCCTTAGAAACGAACTCTGCTTGAAGTTGACCATAGACGATCCATCCATTGGACCATAGCCCTCATCGCCCTCAGTACTATACTTCATGGTTTCGTGGATGGCATCTTCCGCAAAAATCAATTTACAGCATTATATTGATAGTAGATCATATAACTTTGTCCAAATTATCCATCAGTTCGGTTACCCTCTATACACCGAGCCTCTGAAAGTTGACACGAACTGTTAAAGTCATCCCTTGTCTGGAGACAATTACGCAACCAATCGCTAATTACCAGTGTTCAGCTGGACAACACCAATGAGCAAAGAGCACTCAAGTAGTACCTGTTGCACTTTCATATAAAAACTTAAAAACAAACACTATTTTTTTAATTCCGTATTTTATTTAAATTAATTTATTTTACACTTTCAAGCAAAGTTTATTGTTAATTACAATGTGTTGTTATTGGTGTGATTTCATTTCGGTTTTTTACTGCTTAATCATTTTATAATATAATATATATTTAAAGATATAAAATACAATGAATTAAGAAAAAAACACGCAAAGAAAATAATAATCAAAGAAATTGATTAAAACAATTTTTTGTCTACACGCATACATTTCGCCCTATATTACAAGTCATTATCATAATGTAACTTTGTGTTGATATTTGTTTTGTTTCGTTTTTTATAGTATTTGTATGTTGGCTTTTTATGTGTTTGTTATTAGAACTAGTTTTTACTAAGGCTTGGTTTACACTTGACTTAACTATGTTGGTTTGTTATTTATTACCTTACTTCGTTTTAATGCTTTTAGGAAACTAAATTTTTATGCATAATAATAAACATGTCAATTAGAATAATTGATACTTTTTTATAATTTACAATTGTGTACTGATCTACTCGATTCTCAATATGCATGCATACATATTCGTCTATGTGGTACGGTATGTATATAGCTGTCGCCAATGATGTGGCTTGTTTTTAGACTAAGGCTTAAAATTTATGATTTACATCTTATTTCGCGAAACAATTAAGTGTGTTGCTTTCCGTTTTCATATAACTGTAATCACAAATAGTTTTGGAATATGCTCTTTCTCTCTTCCCCTCTCTGTCTCTCGTCCGATTATTTCCTCATTCACACAAATCAACAGAAAAATAAGTTTCATTAAAAAAAGCATTTCGATTTAATTTCACTCACCCACTAAAAAACGTGAATCTCTTCTAACTGGACATTAATTAAAACAGAAAAGAAAGAAACAAACATTGCCGCTAACAAGACATTCTTTTGTTAGTTAATTTTGCAAGCAGCCTTAGGCAATGGTCGCAGCACATTTGCTTGAAGTTATTAATGTATCCCGTTAATTTTTGTTGTGTGCTGTGCAGACAGCCGCATGGTGAACATAGTAAATTTGTTGTCTTTGCTTAGATAACAAACTGGGCAATTTAAAAACACGTCAACTGTATAAAGTATATATATGTACGATGCATGATTTTTTATGCTTAGGACTATTCAATTGAATTTGACATATATGTATACACATGTGTATATACATAAATGTACATATACCCAAATATACATATATATTATTATAAATATATATAGTATGTAGCAAATTACCTCATAACAAAGTGTGCAGCTGCATATAATGTTATCGTACATAATTATATTTACAATTAACGTAGCTTTTCTCCTGTTAACGTTCTAAGGCATTTATACAATTTGGTATTTATGTGGATACACTGTATGAATATACTATATGTAAATTTAATTTGCAAAATGTTTGACGCGGTCTTTATCTCATGATTTGAACGCTCTTTCTCGATCTGTACACAAAATTATGGGCGGTGGCAACTTTTGTACAGAAAAAAAAAATCAACTTATATTAATGCTTATCATAAATTATCGACTGCTTACGATCTAATAATAGTGCGAGCCTTACATTTAGGTCCCTATTGCTAAGTTGTATATGTTGAATGCGTTAATAAATAGCAATCGTATTAATTATAGTTTAAATAATTAATAAAATTAACATAATGCATTTTGTCTTGATATTTTGAGACAAATCAAAACATTTTAAATATGATTTTTGTTTTATCTTTCTTTCCAGTTATCACAAAATGAAATACTAAATTATACAATGTATATATTTACAGTTGGTAGCAAAAAATATAAAAGTTAAAAAACGTATTTTAAGATATATTACTAACACACGACGAACTAAAATTTTTTTAAATATATGTATACTTTAAATATTAATTTACTTGCGTACGTAAACTATATTTTTTTTATCGTTCACAAATTTTGACTATTGCTTTATTTGTTGGTTGTTGATGATTTAGTTGTTTATGGTATCTACCAATTATGTATATATATATATCTTGTTATTGTTGTATGTCAATTGGAAGTTTATAAAAAAGGAGCGTTGCTATCGTGATGTTAGTATGTTTAACACACATGCACACATAGTACATATATATTTTGCGTATATATGAAATATGTACATATGTCCGCCGGTAGTGATATTAGTGATAGTGATATTCATATAAAAATATTTGTGTTCCCAATTCAAGCTCCTATAAGGAGCACATTATAAACTGACAATAGCGAACAACTAAGCGCAAGAATTCCTAGCCATAATACACAATACATATATGGGTAGCATATATATAGCCTTTATGCATTCGATAGTTTTGATAGTCTCAATGCATTATTTTTTTTATTATTTTATATCGTTTTGCATGTCTCTTGTTTTAGAATATTTTGTCTTAAAGTTAGGTACAAAAAAAAATTAAAAAATAATAATAAATATACTTTATAAACCATCTGCATCATTGAAATTTTTGATTTTAAATGTGTAAGTAAAATAACATACATTACAGACGTTTTGAATAAAATATAGTTTATATACAATTAGATACTATAATATATAATGATCAATGTTTTCATTTTTGTATTTGTTTGGCTTAGTTATTTTATTTTATATTTTCTTTATTAGAAGCATCTTCAGCATTGCTCTTCGTTTTCTTTGTGAACTTATTTGTGTCTTGTATTAAAGAAAAAATCATAATATAACGTTTTACGTTTAACATTTCTAGTTCTCGCCATTTCGTATGCTATATGTGTTGTGTAAGCTAACCGATTGCACAAAATATTGATACGGTTTAAAATAATAATGATAATCATAATAATTATCATAATAAAAATCGTTTCAGTTGCTATATGAGCTTTGTTCAAATTCTAATCTTACAAAGTATAATATTATATATATTAATATATAACTCGTGAAAGCATTTTTCGTACAATGTAAATCTTAAAGTGATGACAAAATAATCAGAGAAGTAGCTATGAAAATAAAAATCACGAAATAAAATCAACTAAAACATAAATTAGTCGTTAGCCGATACTAAACATAATTCTATACATAAAAAGGTATTTAAAGATTAACAAGCAGTATTCTTGCAAATTTTGATATTGATATTGATATCTGAGCGTTCAAATAAACAACAGCACTACCGCTAAACACGTAAATCAAAAATAATGTGTTGATTCAGATGGTCGACAATCCGTTTGCTGTCCATTACAAAGAACATAGAGCATGTTATTGATGCTTTTATAATTGGCGTTGACATTGTACTCACACTAAAGACGCTCCACAAACTTGGTCAGTTGATCTGAGGCATCAGGTAGGACGACACTTGTATTGCCCACGTTGCCAGCATTAACGCCAACGCTGACACCCACACCGACACTACCAACGCCCACATCCTGCGTTACACCCGATAGTGACGACTGATGATGCAACCCATGCGTGTGCATAGCATCATGTGGGGCTTGTGGCGCTGGCGATTGGCTGCTCATTACATGATGCGGTGAGGGTTGAGCGCGTGGTGATGCGCTCGGTCCACGTGGAGAGGGCGCAGATCGTGGTGATGGAGTTGGCTGTGGAGAGCGAATAGGTGGTGATGATCGAGCCGTCTGCATCAATTGCTGTTGAAGAGTATGCGGTGTTGGTGGACCCATCACATTTGCTCCAGATCCGGGCCCACCCTGTGCAGCATTAGCCAAGCTCGTACCACTAGCACCAACAATCTGCATAATTTGTTGCTGCTGCTGCAATGGCTGTTGCATGCCTGTTTGCATAACGCCCATCTGTTGTTGCGATCCTTGCTTCACTCCGCCGCTACCTCCGCCCTGTTGCTGTTGCAGCATATTGGGCACCGTAGCATTGGTTATGGAGTACTGTTCAGGCCCCACAACACTGGTGCCTCCAACATTAGCACCGGAAACAGGTACGCCTGTTACAGTTCCTGCGTTGCCGGGATTAAAGTTGCCTGTTGAACCCCCCGAAAACTGTTGTTGACCGGCTCCACCTATATGGGGGCTACGTTGGCGTTGAGGATATGGTGGTGGATATTGATTCAATGGCATGTAGCGCATCTTATTCCAGTTTTGATTGGCACCCTGAGTGAAAGAGACGAAAATTATCGCATCAGAAAGAAGGAAACGATTAGATTGAAGAGATGCACAAATATGGGTACATCAACAGTGATCAGAGGCCTGTACTTGTACGAATAATACGTACACGTACGTGTATGCCATTTAATCATCTGTCATTGAGCAAAAATTGAACGACGCTTAATGTGAAGATTTTTACAATTTAACTTGAATTTATTAAATTAATTTTCTGCAATTTATAATTTAATGAAACCATTTATAAATACAGTAGAATCCAGTTATAAGGACTCCGCTTATAGCGTTAGTCCGGTTATTGCGACGGAAACTCGATGGCTTGGTTGGTCCCCATACAAAGTTATGTACATATATGAAAGGACCTCCGGTTAGTGCGTCTTCCGGGTATAACGACGTAAAATCGTCTGTCCCTTAAAAGTCGCTATAACCGGATTCTACTTTATTTAGTAACAATTATACGCACTTCACAGAAGAATGGGAGGGATGGGCACGTTCCTGCTCAGGCTACTGACAGTTCTTCTATGAGTAAATATAAAGTAATGACGAGTGGGCGAGGGCATAATGAAGAAAAAACAACAACAACAAAAGAAAACACACAACTCTTGTTCCTGTCTTTCTTATGTCTTTTTGAAGCATAAGCGTGCTTATTGGAGCATTATTTTCTCGCACAAGAGCAAGTCGCTACCTGCTTTGGTCGCGAGCCTCGGATTCTAACGGTAAAATTTTACTGCGTGTCTTGTAAATTTTGTTGTTTGCTTTGAAGGTCAAATTTTGAGCCCAACGCCGTCATAAAGTAAATATTGCCTCCTCGAATCGAAGTCATCATTATCAGCAAAATGATTCGAAAATATTTCATTACAATTAGATAATTAACATGATTTCAATAATAATATAATAATGGTATTCTACATACCGCAGGTGTCTAATAAAAGTTAGACAATGCCTCCGTTGTTGAAACTCAAAAAATATTAGCATTACATTCTACCTAATTATTCCATTGACATTCTGCATCAGAGATGGATTTGAACTATTGCAACACTTAATCTGCTAATATTCAATGCTATTCGAATTTCTCTAGAAAAAAAATGCAAAAAGCTCGGTTGAAATGGCTCTCATAATTCAAATAAGAAAATTTTGTAAGCTTTCTTTTATTTGGTTTAACCGTGCCCTTGACCAGCTTCTCAGCAAACTATTTAATATTTATTAAAAAGAATATATTCAAAGCTCGAACCCATTAAAATCATTATCTTGGTTATCAATTAAATCAATGTGTTTTACCATGTTTCCTTGAGTAGTTACACCAGGAGGCAAATTTGGAAGCATCATTGGCGTATTCTGAATGTTTGCCATACGTTGATGTGGTGGACCTTGTGTTGTTTGCATTAAGTTAACTTGTTGCTGTTGACCAGATCCCATTTGTTGTGGTCCCTGGCCAGGTCCTTGCTGCTGTTGGTTTATCATATGTTGCATTTGTTGTTGTTGCATAACTTGTTGCTGCTGCTGTTGTTGTTGTTGTTGTTGCTGCTGCTGCGCTATTAGAGGACCGTTGCCAGATTGTATTGATCCACCACTCGCTCCACCGGCAGCAGCACTTTGCTGCCGTTGCTTGATTATTGCCGCCATTATTTGCGGATTCTGCTTTAGAATGCTGAGTATATGCTGATTGCTTTCATTAGTTGGATTATTTTTTATCTTTTGCATTATTTGAGCTAGCGTCTGCGTGTTTAGTGGTGGGCCATTAACCATGTTCGGCCCTGCTACGGAGCTACCGGCACTCACACCTTGAGTGCTCGGAGGACGTACACCGCCACTAGCGGTTACAGTACCCATAGGCGCTCCCATGCCTATACCATGGGGTGAACCGCCTACGCCCATACCAACGCCAGAACCTATAACGGGTATTTGACCAGCACCAACAGCGACTCCTAAACCTGCGCCGACACCGCCACCCATTTGATTGGGTGGTATACCCATCATTTGTTGTTGCTGCTGTTGCTGTAGATTTTGCTGTATTAGTTGATTGGATGGTCGCATTGCTTGTTGGTTGGATGCGTTATTAGCATAGCGTTGTTGTGCTGCGCCTCCAACACTAACAACACCACCCCATTGATCCATGGGCAACATATTGTTGGCATTCAAGACATTATTACAGTTGGCACCACTTGATAGTGGTCCAGTGCTTGGTCCCACGCCAACGTTACTTGTTAACTGATTGACACTTACATTTCCGACCATGCTACCCATTGCACCAGGATTGGGTAAGCCCATCGACCTTTGCATAACAGGTGGAGCCATTGGGACTCCCTTGCCGAAGCTATGCGGTACTTGTTGACGAGCGGCCTCCTCTTGTACCTGCTTGACAACCTGTAGCACATTGGGAGATGGTGAGTGGCCGCTACCTGGTTTCATGCCAATTCCCGGTTGGTGTGGATGTGGCGAAGCCATTCCTCCCACACCAGATGCAGAGACAGGCGACGGTACAGTTGCTGTGGATGGACTCATATCACCAGCATTTGCTGGCAAAATTGCTGTCTGACCCGGGATCACCTGTTGAGTAACAGTTCCACTGGTCATGCATACTACTGGTGCACCGACACCAACTCCACCAGTTGCGACTACAGGCCCGCTAACAGCTGGTCCTGGGAGAGTAGTCGGGGCTGCAGTTCGAGACATTAAAGCTACGCGTCGTCGAAGCAATTGTTGCTGTTGTAATCTGAAAATAAGACAAAAATAATTTTATTGTTTGACAATTACGGTACATACATATATATAAGCAAGTTTACTTGCTGCTTCCCCAGCCTAATATAAAACATTCAATCTAATTAATTTTGTTTGATTTTATATTTACTGTAGTTTTATTTTGTTTGCTCATATATGCACATACATACATCTCTATCAAGGCAATTCGAAATAATAAAAACAGAATTGCAAACGTACATTTCTTATTATATAAGCTCAATCTTCTTGGATTTCCCCAAAACTTAATTTTGTGGATATCCTCATATCTTTCATGTAGAATTCAAAGAGTATTTTACAAGGACTTTGTGTCTAAGACCGTGCAAGTCACTTCTGGTGTACACCAAGGAAGTCATTTAGGCCCATTGCTGTTTTCATTATTCATAAATGATCTACCGTCCGTTATACCATACTCTCACATACTAATGTATGCAGATGATGTTAAGATTTGTCTGACTTTTAATGATCCCATATATAGCCTCAGATCGCAATCTGACGTTGATTGTTTTCAATCGTAGCGTGCTTTAAATTTATTAAATCTTAATTGCAATAAAAACTTATGAACTGATTTACGTATCCTTCTTGATTCAAAATTTAAGTTTGATAAGCATATTTCATCTGCTTCTAATAGAGCCATGGATGTCCTTGGATTTATTAAACGTTTGTCAAAGGAATTTAACGATCCCAACTTAACAAAACGTCTGTACATCTCACTAATTCGCCCTATTCTTAAGTATGAATCTAATATTTGGTTTCCCCAGTACAGGGTTCATCAAGATAGGCTTGAATCAGTTCAGAAACAGTAGCTTCTCCTTGCTCTTCGTAGTCTTAACTGAAATCCCACTATTAGATTGCCTTCGTATCGTAGTAGACTTTTATTACTAAACCTTCTCCTTCTCTTTCTAACCGTAGAACTATGCTAGGTGTCGTGTTTCTATATAGACTAACCATTGGCAAAATTGACTCCTTGCAGTTGACAAGCCAGATTAGCTTTGCCGTTCCCATCAGAACCAGGAAAATAAATCGTCGCGAATAATAATCCACATGCGACTAACGGACATTGCACACCATTTAAGTCATGCATTATTATTATGCCATAGCAATTAAAAACATGCAACATACAAAAAACAGTTTTAAAAGTACGCTTTTTTTTCGATCTGCCTTAGCATGGCAAAACTCTAAAACCAAAATAGATAGATCTGAGATCCGGGTTTTATACAAACAGATGGACAGATATGCCAATTTCGTCTCCGACATTGATGGTGATCAAGAATATACATGCTTTATCGGTTTGGAGATGTCTTTGACTGCCTATTACATACATTTTTGATTGGCACAAAGGTAAAATACACCTTCTAGGTATAAAAACATGACCATCGCTTTATTTCAGAAGAAAAAAGGTAATAAAATTTTTGTTATACCCGCTTGCTCTAAATAACACAGCAAAAGTATAAAATGATCTTAAAAATTACAAATCATGTCAGTTAAAAAAGAAACGCGTTATAATAAAAATTAATTAAACTTTTATTATAGCTGCACCTGATTTCACCTTTTACAAGTATTTCTGGGCAAACTTCTGTGTTTCTTATCCGATCGAAACTAAACTTACAGAAATCAATAAGATATGGAGTACGATTAACACTCTAGCCTGAAAAATACACTTTAAATTCGTTTTTATCGATTTGCGGGCGTGGCCAACTTCTGCTAACTAACTTATGCATGTTAAATACATTTTCGGTTAAAACAAAGCTATAATACTCAAAGGGTAGAAGGGTTTAAGTCTGCAGGTGTATAAACTTATAATGGTGAATACGGAAGACTTTTTCACCGCGCGTTTTAGCAAATTGAATTTAATACCGTGTTGACGAACCGTAAAATTACAACCAATGATCATCTTTACTCCTGACCACTCAATTGAATTATTGTTTATGCCACGTATATAGTGAGACATTTCAGATAACGAGTTGAAAACTATTTGCCAACTTAACTTTTAATTATATTACTAAATTTCAAATACTCACTTTTGTTGTAATTGCTGTTGCTTAAGCTTGTGCTTAATGTTAGGGCAGAAGGGCACGGGACATTTTTGCTCTTGACAGTGCTTGGCGTGATAGCAACATAACGCGATCAGCTGTTTACATATGGGACAACCACCATTTGTTTTTCGCTTGCAATTCTTAGTGTGTTGAACAACCCGCTTCATTTTCTGGCATGATGGCAAACGACAATTGGCATCGCGGCACTGACACGCGTGTACCAATGATTGAATGCAGCGTTGGATGGACTGTTTTCTTGCTTCCTGTGGGTTGGCTTGCTTGAGATCAGCTGGTGCCGAACCATCATCTAGATCGAAGCCAAGTTTTTCCATTTTATGTGGATGGCCAACCTTTTCCTTGCACACAGTACATAGGTCGAAATCCTATGATTCATGTAAAAAAAATCAATATTGGAATACTGTTAAAAGCGTTGATATTGAAAAAAAAATGGTTATAAATTAATATTCTAGCAACTAAGCTTACATCACAAACGGTGCAGTGATATCGCGTCTCTACTGCCGTCTTGCAGTTGTTGCATGTGTACACAAACTTGTCCTGGCCTTGATTGTGCAGTTCGTACAACATTGACAACGTGGAGAACTGAGCACGTCGTAACGATGAGAATTCGTAGTGTTTATCACGAGCTAGTGTCAAAAATGCATCACGGCCGTCCATTAAATCGCAGGTTAAAAGCGGATCGGGGTCTTGTATAGGCTACGTTAGAGGTAAAATTTGTTATAATAAAAAGAAGTAAAAATAAAGTTAATAACAAAAGCATAATTATGAGACTACTGAAACTTACCGCCAGACTTGCAGCCGATTGTGCTGAGTGTAATCGTATGACAAAGAAGACTTCCTTGTGCTTCTCCATGGTAGCATATATTTTGGCGGACAAATCGTTACCAGATTGATGTTCATTCGATTTTTTGCTGTTTTTGCGTTGAGCTGCCTTAGATTTATTAGATTTCTTAGCTTTTTTCTGTCCCTTTTTTTTACCATCACCACTGACTTCATTGTCTTCAATTGAAAAAAGCTGCAATATTTTAAATTATTGACCAAAACTATAGAGCACACACACACACAAATTAAGTGATAAATACGTACATTGGCAGCAGCAGCTGCTTCGGCAGCCTCCGCCTGTTTTCGTTTTTCCTCCTCTTCTTGGTCAAGTTCTTTTATGCTCTCTTCAAGCACATTTGGCCAAAAATCTCCCTCAAAATAAGGCAATTCAGCAGCCGATCCAAGTTTATCCTCCATAGCTTGTTTAAGTATATCCTTATAGTCCTGAATGATACGCTCAATCATGCCTTTATCGAGCATTTTCTTATACCACTCTTGTAAACGCTTCGGTTTGGGTATTTTCTGATCAGTTGGATGACAGTGAAAAATATAGTCATCGCCTTCAGAGGGTGGACACGCCCAAATGTGCGCCATTGTATAACCAAGCTGTTTGACATAGTCCATATAGCCAAGTAATATCTCATGATAGACTGCCGTTCGATATTGTCGAGGTCTAAAGAAGTGTACTGAATCAAGGTAGGCAATGTAGACACGCCGCGTATTGGGCGCTGGGCACTCTGAACCATATTCTTGAACGTGCATACCAAAGAAACAGACATCAACACCATCTACCTCCTCAAAAGCGAACAAAGCCTTTGCCCGATATGGAAACTCTTGCATCATTTCGCCGCCTTCAACAAATCGACGTCGCATTCCCGGTTTTACCTCAACACATTTATCTGAAGATGATACGACGCGTATGTGCACCTCGCCGGCGCCCGCTTCCTTCTTCTTTAAGAAATTGTTTACTCGTGTCTCAATGTATACGCCAAGTTTAGTAGTAGGTAATCGCTTGGCATTAAATTTGTTCTCCTTTCGTTTTAAGATTTTCTTCTTTAGACAATTATCACACACAAAGCCACCTGGCCATATGGAATCCAGCCAAAGCACACAAATTTGATGTTGCTTACGCCCGCATTCCTGGCAATCGACAAAGGGCTCTAGCTCCAAATGATCGTTTTTCATTTCCTTGAATTGGTCCTTTTTAATTTGGCTGTTAAATATATTTTACACATGAAATAGTGTTTTTTACGTAATATTTTCAATACACTTACGTTTGAGATTGAAGTGGGTCATCTCCTAGGGTAACAGTGTCTCCTTGTATGTCATTAAAGCACTTCTGGCAGAATGTGTATCTATTTGATGCAACACCGTATTCCTTTAGACTGGAGTGATATACATGGCAACAATTTACGAGTTGATGGCGGTGGAGATTGCGATGAGCAATGGTGATGAAAATTGGTAGTTGACAATAAAATAATTATCGATACACATACGGATTACGAAACAAAATTCAATATGCAGCAAACCATTTAAATATATCGTAATATAATCAATAGAACATTATTGTGTTTATGTCAGGTTCGAAATAGTATAGGAATAACTTTATTTCATGTTTGATTTATAATGTCGTTAATATTACTTTAATTCGTTAATTCGTTTTTTTTTACTATTTGGAACAAAACAATTACGAAAGATACAGTAGAGTTTGCTCGAGTGTTAGATAACCGCAACTCATTTTTACTGAATGCATGAAACATTAAAGAACTCAGAAGAATGAAGTGCTTTTGAGATAATGCTACAAAACAATATACTAAAAAAAATATACCATTGTCAAAATTATTAGCTTGACTGCATTTCATCAGGTTTATTAAATACCTTTATTATATCATGGCCACTGAACAGGTACAGTTGCACCTAACTTCACCTTTTACAAGTATTTCTTGAATAACTTCTGTGTTTTCTATGCGACCGTAACTAAACGTACAGATAGTGATAAAGATTGTATGTACAAAAATTAACACTCTAGCTTGAAAAACGCGATTAAAATGGGTTTTTTTTTATCGATTTGCGGGGACGAAAAGGATCGTGGCCAAATTCGAAGACAAACTTGATAAGATTACTAGTACAAGATTATTACTACATAATGTCACCAAATTTGGTTGCTCTAGTTCTTATAGTCTCAAAAATATAGTCTTTCGCACAGACAGACAGTAGGACAGATGCGCATGACTATAACGTCTCAGCTGTTGACGAGTATCAAGAATATATATGTATACCTACATACACTTTTGCACTTTATTAAGTTTATTAAATATCATTATACCAAAAAAATATATTCCGAAGTACACCACATTCAAAATTATTAGCTTTGCTGAACAACTTTATTAGGTTTTTGAATATCAAACCCAAAAATATATACTCGTAACTAAGTACACCACTCTCAAAATTATTAGCTTGGCTGCACTTTATTAGGTTTATTGAATATCATTATACATCACTTAGTGACATACCAACTGAACAGATAAGCGTGCATTTGATTGTACCTTATAAAAGTAAGATACCCGCCAATTAATTTTACTATTTATTATATATTTTTTAAAAATATACAGAAATTATATTTATTCAACATTATTAGCTTGGCGGCACTTTAAGTTTATTGAACACCATTATTATGTCATTGAGTGACATAGCAACTGAACAGGCGCAGCTACACCTGATTACGCCTTATGAAAGAAATTCTTTAATAACTTCTGTTTCTTATCCGGTTATGACCAAATTTTCAGAGATCAATAAGATGGTGATTAGTAGAGATGCTTCCTTCTGCCTGTTACATACATTTTCGGTTGGCACAAAGTTATAATACCTTCTACCCATTGGGTAGGCGGGCATAAAAATTGACACTCTAGATTTAAGAACACGCTTTACAATGGGTTTTTATTGATTTGCGGAGCCAACTTATCAATCGAACAAGTGCAGGACATATTGGTTGCTCCAGCTCTTACGGTCTTTGAGAACCAGGACAAACGGACATAGCTATTTCACCTTGGCTATTGATACTGATCAGGAATTTATATATACTTTAAAAAGACGGAGATTGCTCCTTCTGCCTATTACATACATTTTCGGTCGACACAAACTTTTAATCAGGCTTGTTACAATTTTCGCTATCGAAAGAAATGTGCGAAAGTAAAATTCCCTGAGCTATTCCCATTTTCACCTTTCCAAAAGTAAATCAAATAATTTGGAATATTCTGTGATAATATATAAGTTTAATATTTTAAGCTGATGAGCTTATATTTCGAGAAAAAACCTGCATACTAAAAATTCAGTTTAATTAGACCTGTTCAAATTTCTATGCGAAAAGGAAATCGATCATATTCTCTCTTGAATTTTCAGCAAACAAAATGTCATATATAAGATTGTCTAATGACTGCCATCCGCCTTTTTGCTCTTTATTTAATGTTGCATAAAAAGTGTTACAGTGGTCCGATCAAATATGCGCCATTTTGTTCGATGATCTGTCTCCATCTAGACGGCAACTTCATTATTCCCCGTCCATATAAACCCTTCTACCTATTCTCGAAGAACTCGGACAGCCAGTTTTCGCAAGCGTCTATTGAATCCAATTTTACATCACCAAGGGCAAGTCACTTGGCGCAATATCCGAGCTATATTATATGAGATAAAACCTCCCATCCGAGCTCCCGGAGCTTCTGACGCGTCATCAAAGAAGTATGTGGTCTGGCATTGTCTTGGTGAAACACTACACTCTTCCTATTCGCCAATTCTGAACGCTTTTGGTCGATCGCCTGCTTCAAACGGTCCTGTTATTCACAGTAGATGGTAGAATTAAGCGTCCTGCCATATGGGAGCAGCTCATAGTGGATAATTCCCTTCCAATCCCACCAAACACACAGCAAAAACCTTCCTGGCTGTCAATCCCGCCTTGACCACTGTTTGGGACGATTCACCAGCCGTTTCAGTAGCATATCGCAGGCGTTGATTTGGTCCAGTAGGTTTTTTTTGTGTCAAATCATGCGGCACCCAAACTTCAAGCTTTTTCTTGTAACCAGCCTTCTGCAAATGGTTCTAAATGGTTTGGTGATTAACACCCAACTCCAGGGCGATGTCACGAGATGCCACATGCCGGTTTAACTCGATGCATTGCATAATTTTATCGGAATTCGTCGTCACAGGCCTGCCGCCGGCTGGCTTATCCTTGGTGTCGTTTTCTCCGGATCTGAATCGTCGAAACCATTCCTCCGCGGTTCGAATTGATAGAGTACCATCTCCTAAAACACCATTGATCTCGCGGAACGTTTCTCTAGCGGATTTGCCTTTTACGAAGGAAAACTTTAAAATAGCTCGAATTTCGGCGTTTGTGAACTCTATGTTTACAAGTCGATAACTGAACGCAATATTCAAACTAACCATGCGTAGCGTCATTTTGTTAAGGTTGTCAAGACCTTTCAAATGATATATTATATAATATTGCCCCATACGAGCTCTGTAGCGCTTTGTAAATAGCCGCAAAGATTAAAAGTCAAAAAAGCAGAAGGGACCTATTAGACAACCTTATATTTTGGAAGTGTCATATCGGATAAGTTCAATCTTATAAAAAATTTAAAAACGCAGCCAATTGGTCAAAAACTAAATAGAATACTGTATACACTGTTTTGATTCATTTTGATTTGTTTACAAAATCAACAATTCAAAATTTAATTATGGATTATTTATAGTAGAATTCAGCAGTGTTAAATGTGGGCATGGCTAATGTATTGTATTATATCTGGTAAATTAATATTTTCTTTACGCTCTGCCAAATTGAAATATATTGAAAGAATCTTTAAAATGTATTAAATATTAATTTTCTTCAGATTCAGCCAAACATGACTTCGCGAGAACTATTGTTATTTTATTATTATTTATAAGTTTTTGCTCCCGTTATATTTCAGTTGTAAATCAACATCCAAACAACCAAAATATATGCATTCGATTTGATTATCAGGAGAAGTAGTGCGAAATGATTCAGTTCAGCTGAACTTTCTTCGATGACTCAATTTAGTTTTCCTGCATATGGCCACTAAGTAAAAAATATAAAGATCATGGGTGGGCACAAAATAACAAGTAATAAAGCTACTTCGAGTTTGCTCGACAGTATGATACCCGCCACCCAATTTTACTATTGAAATATTATATTTTTCAAAAATATACTGAAAAAATACTTTTAAAAAATATACCAAAATAATATACCAAAATTTTCTTTGTTCGAAATTGTTAGCTTGGCGGCACTTTAGTTTGTTTATTGAACACCATTATTATGTCACGAAGTGTCATAGCAACTTGGTGCAGCTGCACGTGATTACGCCTTGCAAAAGGAATTTCTTAAAAACTTCTGTGTTTTGTACCCGATTGTAACCAAATTTTCAGAGATCATTAAAATGATGATTAGTGTTGTACGTGCCAAACGTTGAACGTTATAGGTTTCAAATGACGCTTGCAATTCGGTTTTTTTATTTGCTTGGGCGGAAGGGGGCGTGGCCAAAATCAAAAACAAACTTGATCTGCGTGCAATAATCTCTTATAGTCTCTGAGATCTAGGCGTTCAATCGGACAGACGGACATGGCAATATCGTCTCGGCTGTTGACGCTGATCAAGAATATACTTTATAGGGTCGAAGATGCTTTCTTATGCCTGTTACATACATTTTCGGTCGGCACAAAGTTATAATATCCATCTACACTTTGGGTAGTCAGGTATAAAAAATAAATGTATAAAGCATATATCACAGCCTGATGTTCTTTAAAAGTCAGTATCATAGTACGTTACATAGTACGAAAATCTCTACAGTAGTATATCATTTTGACTAACCTTGTCAATGATAATTACTTTAACTTTCCAAATAACATTAAATTTTTAAACGTAGTGTGAATTTTGTTAATAATTTTGAAACAAAATTAAAACAGCAACAATTTATATAGATTTAAATACAAAAATAAGCAATAAATTGACTCTTAAAACAAGTAAAAAAGCTATATTCAATTTTATGCCACTAATTTTTTTCTGAAGACAACAAACATTGAAAAAGAGATTCGGAATACAGTATTTTTTGAGAATATACTAAACAATATACCAAAAAATATATTGTAATACATTACTGTATTAGCCTCACTTCATTTTACTAGGATTATTAAAAAGGATTATAACATCTTACAATAACTTCTTCGCTTTTTAGTTGAAAAACAAACGCCCTCTTCCTCTTCCACCAAAAATATTTTGAAGATATTCATATCCCATGAAAAACAAGTAAGAAAGCTACTGTCGAGTTTGCTCGACTGTGCTAATTTTTCTGAATGGATGAATAAATAAGAGCGACAATCGAAATATTATATTTTTTAAAAATATACTGGAATATACTACAAAATATACCAAAATTTTATTTGTTCAACATTGTTAGCTTGGCTTGGCTTTATTGAACACCATTATTATGTCACTGAGGGACATAGCAACTGAACAGGTGCAGCAGCACCTGATTACGCCTTTTATCCGATTATGACCAAATTTTCAGAGATCATTTAGATGGTGATTAGTATTGTATTAAAACTGAAGGTCCTATATTCAAAATTCAATTAGGCTTTCTTCGATTTATGTTGGCGAAAGAGGGCGTGACCCAAATCAAAAATAAACTTGCTCTGCGACAATAAGACACACTATTCCGAATTGGTTGGTCTAGCTCTTATAGTCTGTGAGATCTAGGTGTGTTCATACGGAAGGATGGATAGACGGACATGGCTATATCGTTTCGGTTGTTGACGCTGACCAAGAATATATATACTTTGTGGGGTCGGAGATGCTTCCTTCTGTCTGTTTTCGGTTGGCACAAAGTTATCATGCCGTTCTATCTTTTGGGTAGGCGGGGAATAGAATTGAAAAATATAGAGTACTTAACAAGTTATTAGCCGCACAATAACATATCGACGTGAACAGATTCCGGTCTGGTTCGATTGATGTGAAATTTAGAATATCAATTTATCAAATGTCACACTTGTCAAGTTATTTGCTAATAGCACAATATTAACAGTTTTGCTTATTTCATTGAACTGAGAGGAGATATCGAATATTGAAAATAAACTTGATCTATGTATCATATATACTTACCTAACATACCAAAGTAAAAATTGGTACGACGTAAACAAGACTGCTCGACTGAATGTGTGAATGTTTTTTTTTTTTAATCTACTTATAAAAATGCTTTTGAATATCGCCTACCCGATTTCCAAACAAATATTTTTGAAGGCCTTAACAATATCTTTTATGGTTTAAAAGCAATGCTTTCTAAATATGTTATTATTGGAAATATCAAAATCTTGTATTCAAAAATGTTATGTAAGTTTAAAAATCTATACAATATATTTTTTAAAGATTAGTTATCTTCAATTCACTAAAATGAATTGCGTTTTTTTTTTTTCTCTAAGAAAACAATTTCCATACGACTATATTTTCTAAAGAAACAGGTCACAATTTATTTTCAAGGGTTTAAATATAATATTCTATACACTAGTCCGCATAAGTATTTTGACAAAATTTTCCGTTCCTTTTGAACCGTTAACTAACGGTGCGAAGATGATGAGCAAAGCAAAGAATGAATATTTAGCACACAGCATGCCAAGTTGTATACGGTTTACCCATTGCATTCTCTTTCTATTGATATAGAATGCATGCAGACAACTAATTTTTGTTTGACACAAGTATTTTGATAAACTCATTTACTAAATGGTATTCTGCTTTTGAGCACATGTAAATCAACAATAACATAAATTTTACTTATTTGGATATTAAACGTTACTAAAAATAAATTGGATAGTCATGGGTAGAAAGGCTGATTTTGTTTATTAGATCACCAATGATAGCACAGCTGGAACTAAAGCAAAAAACTTTGCGAATGAGTTTAATGTCGTTTAAGTTTAATGTCGCGTCAGGAATTAAAAAAAAACACCCATCTTGCGAAGCCTCCTACTGTTGCAACGAAGTAGGATCTGACCGTCAGCCATCTGAAAAGTGATCGTAAGGCAATCTGTGAGCGCACAGTACGACAACGTTTAAAAGAGCAGGACATGAAGACATACGTATATTGCAAAGGATGACAATTCGAAGTCGTTCTGGAGAAGTGTTTTATGGGCCGATGAAAGCTCTTTCAAGTATAACTCGCCAAAAAACATTTTTTTGTACGATTGCCAAGCCAGCAAAGGCAAAAATGACAACCCATTTGTAGGAAAGTGAGCCATGGTGAAGCCTCTATCATGCTGTGGGGATGTGTTGCCTAAAATGGGCAATATTTGACCTAAATGAAAATGCAATTCCTTCTGGATATAGGCTGATCGAGAAGGTCTCTTTTAAAACGCAAAAGAAGAGTTTCCTTTCACAAAACTCGAGGGAAGACGATTTCTGAGCTCACTTCCCTTTGGAAAGAGATAACTCCAGAGATCCTTCCAGTTTCTTTGAAAATTATTACGTATCAAATTAAACAAAAAGTGGCATCATCGACCCCATAGAGCATATATACTCTTGGTCGGTGTCAACAGCCGAGACGATTAAGCCATGTCCGTCCGTCCGTATAAACACCTAAATCTTAGAGACTATAAGAGCTAGGGCATAGAATGTCATCCTATGTCGTGAAAGTATGTTTTATTGTTGCACGCAGATAAAGTTTGGTTTAGATTTTGGCACGTCCCCGTCTGCACCCGCAAATCATACAAAACCGAATTGCAAGCGTCATTTTAAACAAAGAACGTAAATTATTGGTACACATATACTAATCACCATCTTAATGATCTCTGAAAATTGGGTTACAATTGGACAAAAAACACAGAAGTTGTTAAAGAATTACTTTTTATAAGACGAAATCAGGTGCAGCTGCACCTGTTCAGTCGCTGTCACTAAGTGACATAATAATGGTGTTCAATAAACCTAATATAGTGCTACCCAGCTAATAATTTTTAACAAAGATAATTCGGAATACTTTTTGGTATATTTTTTGAGTACGTTTTCGAAAAACATAATATTTCGATGATCGCTCTTCCATTCAGTAAAATTGTGTGGAGCGTATTTAACAGTAGACCAAAGCCGACTCTAGCTTTCCTGTTTTTTTTAATGCTGCATGGGTCAAGGGTGAACTCTGCAAACATAGATTTTTTGTATTGTTGAATTGCTATAGCTGATGAAAATTTAATTGCATATATGTACATATGTATGTACGAGCAAATTAAAATTATAGAAAATAATTGGTTTTATAGTTTGTAAGCCTTCATCCATACATATATGATTTATTTACTTATAAATAATATAATGCTAACTTCAACACTTTGTGAAAGAAAAATTTGATTAACACATTTGTGAGATGGAACACCATTAATCAAACAAATATTAACAAACTTTTAATGGAATCTCTCAAGATTTATTAAACCAGAACATTCATAGTATCCTTAATTTCGTTACCCCATTCACGAGCAGCAGAGCCAAAATAGCTAGCAGGTAACAGCAGTAAGCATAATGCAGCACTGGGTAACGCCTCTGTTAGGGCCCCGAGCAAGGAACGGGCCTATGATGCCAATAACAGCCCAAACGACAGTGATAATAAGGGGGGAAACGTAGGCGTCAATCATTTTAAGGCACTTTTTATAACTTATATGTAATACTGAAGTTCTGCCGTGATCAGCATATATATTAGGTGGTTCGGAAGCAAAAAATTATTATTATTATTAAAGTGATCACGAAGAAGGCACTTTTTCATTCTGTATGAAACAGCTTGTGTACTTGCTAGTAAGTATATAACAATTGAATATGTTGTTGTTGTTTTAATTTAAACAGAATGTTAATATTTTGGATGTCATTTAATACACTAAGGTTGAGCGATGTGTATCACAGTCGCAGCATTAAAACTTTCTTCTTTGCTTATATCTAATTTTCTTATTCATATTTATGTATATACATTTGAATTCATCTCTTTTTAACACTTAATGGTCTTATTTTTCGTATAAATAATAATAATGAAGGTCAAATCTCGTGCCCACCGGTGTTCTACCACATACATTTTTTTTCTAGTGATATATCCACCCTCGTGAAAAAATTCAACGCTCCACTTCTGGTCCTCGGCGATTTTAATTTCTGGTGCTCTACTTGGGATTCAAGCTTTACTACCTCCACTATTACTCCAGGGAAAACAACTTTTTGATGTCATGACCTAGGCAAACCTTGTCCTGTTAAACAATGGAAGCCCTACTCACTTTTTCACCCACAAAACATTCACTCTTGTCCATATTATTCTAATTACGCTCTTTCTATGCCCACTTAGCAAATGGTCAGTCTTATCCGATCTATGTGGCAATGACTATTATCCAATCGAAACAGTGATCCCATATTGTCTACCTAGGCTTGATAAAAACAAGATTTGTCATATATTTAAAACCGTCGCTGCCAAGTGAAACACTTTCTATCCGTCATGTGAAAAACATTCACGGTTTCCACTTAACCCCAACATCCAACTACAAATTGCCCAACTCACCAAAGCTATTAAAATTAACATTGCAATTCCCCAGACCACTTCCCAGAGAAATCATTACATATCTTGATGATGGAGTAATAAACTAAGTGAACTTTGATCTAAAAAACAGTTCTTGGGGCATATCTGCAAACACTACTAACTTATTAGATTATAAATGCGCTAACGCTATTTTTAAGCGCGCAGTCAAAACTGCCAAACGAAACTGCTTTATCATGTCAACATTTTGGCGACTGATTTTAAAAAAGGCTTTTCCGACCGTATGAACGTACATACCGTTCTTCAGCAACTTGTTAACTGGCAATTGGGAACAAAAACTCTCAACTTGGTCAAGGCCTTTTTGACTTACTGCCGTTTTTTAAGTAGGAATTAACAACGTACTTTTTTTACAATCTGTACAATGAGATACCCATAGATAGAGGAGATCTATCTCTGGTTCTATTTTTCATAGGATTTGAGCAGATTCATAGGATCATCCTGAGGCATTCAAGCTAATAAAGTATGCAGATGACTTAATAATTGTAAGAAAAAAAAAAGAATCATTTATATGCTCAACAACATTTAAAATGTTTTAAAAACTATTATTGAAAGAAATTTACGAAAGGGGTTTTTGCTTTGGAGCCAGACTTGCCCCTAGTAAATGTAATCTCCTACATATTTGCAAAAAAGGCAATGTTTATAGTATACATCTTTAACATTTAATAATATTAAAACAGACGGTACGGCCGACGGATCTTAAATACTTGACATATATTTTGACAACAGAATAACCTTTAGAAAACACAGCTCTTATTTAAGAGATAATCTTGTTTAAAATTTAATTATTTAAAATGCCTCAGCTCCAAGCACTCACTTTTTAATGTAACCACACTAATTAATATTACTAGAGCATTGATTCTTTCAAAATTTGAATATGGTCTGCTTATTTTTGGGTGGTGTGCCAAATCCCATATAAAACTCCACCCAACATACCATACTGGTGTTCGGCGTAGTCTCAATGCCTTTTTAACTTCTCCTGTAAAATGTTTTTTAACAACCTGTCCTACCTACCATAGCACAATAACTATGAAAGCAACAGCCAGACTAATAGCAATACTACTCAAAGCCCAAACACATCACTGCTTTTGCTTGTGTAAACCAAGAAGGAATAATTCTAGCATGGGTCCCAAAATTTTGTTCGGTGTTTGCGGCTGAGGCGGTTGGCATCCTTAAGGCTGTGGAACTTACCACTCACAGTCGCAGAAAACTACAAAATCAAAAACATCACCATCGGCCTCATCAGAGACGCAATTATAACATCCTGCAAAGATAGTAATTTTCTGGGTTCCTAGCCACAATGGTATTCCTGGCTGTCAAATTGCCTGTTATCCCATTAGTGGAATCCAGTAGTAGAATTGTACAATTGTACAAGACGTCCAACCCAAATTTAACGTTTACCCCAAAACGTTTACCCCGCCAATTGCTCCCGAAAAAAGTGGACATATTTAGCCGATTGCAGGTTGGTCATACCTATTCCACCCAATCGCACCTATTCAACGGCGAGTCCACGCCCCACTGCCAAATATGTGGAGGTATTCTCTCAATACCCAACATTTTAGACGACTGCGTCCACCTGAGTGGTCTCCGTAGATAAATTTTCAAAAACAACACTCCTTCCTCACAATTAATGAACCTTGTATTGTAAACATAAAAAATTCATTCTCTTGTATAAAATCTGGAAACATAAAAATTTAATGAGTAACCTTTTTAAAACGGGCTAAGGCCTAGCTGCTAGCACCCGCTTCTACACTAGCATAATTATTATTATTTTTGAAATGTAATTTAGTTACACTTAATAAAAAAAAAATCTAAGTATGACACTGTTAACAGTAATAATACCAATGTTCATATTTCGCGCGAAATGTAGAACATTACGTTTGAAAAACTATTCTCACAACCTTTATTTCAAATAATAACCTGGTAAAATAATTTGTGAAATAAATCCTCGTCAATGCAGAAGCTATGTGGGAACTGTTAATGGTATGGTGTATTATTTCAAGGCAATTTCACGTAACGTTTCTAATTCTTATGCTCTCAGTACAAAATACAAATACTTCTGTGCATTTTACGTTTTGTATTCGTTTTTATTAGCCTAAGTTTGCAGCTGATAATTTGGTGTTTTCATAGCTGGTCCCAATACAATTTGAAGATGTCTCTTCTTTTTTTTGTATATTTTTTAGTTTCTTAAGTAATTTAATTCAAACTATTTCCAGATTAAATAAGTGTAAGTTTATTCGAAAATGGCTCAGAATTTTTATCAATTTACAAATTGAATAAAACAAGTTAAATAAATATTTTAATAAAATCTATAAATATACATGTTAATCATACATATTTATATGTACATGAATGAATGCTTGCATTTTCTACAAAATATACTCTGTGATGCTTATTTAAGACCTCGATTGCAATAGATAAATAGATAATGTCGTTGAATCAGAGGTTCATGATATTGAGTTCAGCTGCTTCCTAATCCCAGATAAGGGATTACGGAAGCTAATAGTGGAATAGGATAGTCAAGTAGCCATACAAGATTTTCCGCGTATGGTGGCAGTGATGGAACTGCCTGCACACTCTTTGGATGCCGGGTCATTCCGGTATCTTAGGCCACGAGATGGATGAACTAGTGAGAGAAGTGTCAGTCACTATATTGCTTGATGCTGACCAATTTGTGGTATAGGATCTCTCATGAAATCTTGGGTAAATAGTGTAACCTATCGCAACTTATAAGTAGCAAATACAGGAATCCAAATTAGATTAAAGAATGGAAAATAATTGGCGGCGATTAACTCACGTATTGAATGATAATACAAAAATTAACGGACCTAAACATACGTCACAAGAAATTTCTATTTAAAAAAAATAATAATAAAATATGTAAGAAAGCTGCTGTCGAGTTTTCTCGACTGTGAGATACACGGCACCCAATATTACTGAATGGAAGAAAAAATAAGAGCGACCATCGAAATATTAAATTTTTCAATAATATACCTAAATTAACTTTGTTCGAAATTAATAGCTTGGTAGCACTTTATTAGGTTTATTGAACACCATTATTATGTCACTTAGATGACATAGCAAACTGAACAGGTGCAGCTACCTGATTACGCGCTATAATAACTTCTTCTTTAATAACCTCTGTTTTATGTCTGAACCAACCAACCAAATTTTCAGAGAAAACTGAAGGTTCTATATTCAAAATTCAATTCGTTTTTTTTTCGATTTGCGTGGGCGGAAGGGAGCGTGACCCAAATCAAAAATAAACTTGCTCTGCGTGCGACAATAAGACACACTATTCCGAATTGGTTGCTCTAGCTCTTATTGAGATCTAGGTGTATTCATCCGGAAGGATGGATAGACGGACATGGCTATATCGTTTCGGCTGTTGGCGCTGACCAAGAATATATGTACAATACTTTATGGGGTCGAAGATACTTCCTTCAGCCTGTTACATACATTTTTGTTTGGCACAAAGTTACAATACCATGCTAATCTTTGGGTAGGCAGGTAAAAAAAAAGGAGAAATAACTGTTCTGGAAAACGCAAACTTTTATGCTTCATTTATTAAGGTCATTATTCGTAAACAAAACTATTTAAATTAAACTAACATGTATTAAGTACATACATACATATGTACATATACAAGTATTCACGTATATCACACACAATAACAAATCGACGTAGACATATGCTCCGCAAATATGTACACAGACATACACTTGCCAGAAAAAGTCTGCGTACACACGCAATGCATAACTTCCATTGCAAAAAAAATATAGTTGTATTAAAGATATCGACTTAATAATAGTCTATTTTTTTTTTATGTTTTAAACACATTATTCATTAACAATGTCCCTAAGTTTTAATGGCCTTAAATATAAAACTTATTTTGTTAAAATTAGAAAACCAAAAATTCATGAGTTTTAGAACAAGAAAAAGTCTGCGTACACATTTAAAACAAATTAAAAAAAGGGAACTTAGTTAAACAAACTACCAAAATTTAATATGAAGTTGGATACCCCTTTCTTTTAACTGTTTATGCTAAACTTTTTGGCTCGATTTCACCAATTTTTGGGTAGAAACTAGGGAGATTTTATGCCATTCCTCCATTATTACTCCCTTCAACATGTTCTTCGAAGTAATAGTTCGAAGGCGAATCCTACGCTCCAGAAAAACTCCATGGGTATCTAATCCGGCGACTGTGGTAGCGAGTTTCACTGGTTTTTGGTATTAAACAGCAACTAAAGCTTCACATTATGGGCAGTATGGAGTAGATCATTGTCTTGCTGGAACTAGAAGTCATTAGCCACGCCCAATTTTATCGCGCTTTGGTGTAAATTCTTCTTTAATATGTCCAAATAAGCCTTGTGATCCACAATAGAATCAATAAACACGAGATTGCCAATTCCATTGACCGTCATATAACACCACACCATCACACCGCCACCACCGTGTTTAAGTGTTGGAGCAAGGTTTTGCTATGTGAAGGCTGTACCGCTTTTACGCCACTCAAGTTTTCGTCCTTCTATCCCAAAATGCAGAATTTGTTCTAATCACTGAAAATAACCTTGTTCCAGAAAGCTGCCGGCTCCTGGTTGAAATTTTGGGCAAAAATTAATTGCTTCATTTTATTCACTGGCGATATGAGGTTTTTCCTCCGTGCAGTACGGGCATGTAGGTTCTCTATTTTCAAAATTTTACGAATGGTATTATCATGTAGCTCCTTTTTATACTTATAATTAACATCCTGACCAATTTAAGTAGATGTTAATATAGGATGAAGCCCCACAGTCTTTAAAACATGCCGTTTTTCACGATCAGTCAGTTTAGGCGGCCTTTCAGAATGTGGTTTTGATTTAACCGAGTCGGGCATATTGAAATTGTACACCACTCTTTGGAGGGAGGAGTGACTTCTGCTCACGGTTTTTCCAATTACCCGCAGAGATTTCCCCTCATTCCGGAGTTTAATGATCCCTTGCCTCAAATCGGAGCCAATTTCTTTATTCTTCCTGTCCATTGCGATTTTCTTAACAGAATGATGAAATTGGCTAAAAAACCTAACAGCATAAAGTTTCTAGTGCTTTTATCACCATTATTTGTAATCTTATGGTACCAAAAGCTGCATACCAACCTTTTAAACAATTAAATTTTAAGGTTGTACGCAGACTTTTTCTGGTTCTAAATCGTATGGATTTTTGGTTTTTTAATTTTAACAAAATAAGTTTTATATTTAAGGCCATTAAAACTTAGGAAAAATGTGTTTAAAACATAAAAAAAAAAATTAAGTCGATATCTTTAATACAACTATATTTTTTTCCAATCGAAGTTATGCATTGCGTGTGTACGCAGACTTTTTCTGGCAAGTGTACATACATACATATGTACATATACATATACCAGAAAGTAAGAAAGCTACAGTTGAGTGTACTCTACTGTGAGATAGACGCAACGCAATTTTATTACATGCAAAAAAAATTTAGAGCGATCACCGAAATAGTGGTATATTCTGATAATTCATTAAAATTATAATTATAATTATTGAATACCATTACAATATCACTGACTGAACTGAACAGGTGTATCAACACGTAATATTATTCTTTTTTCATATTTTAGTTTTACATATTCTTGTTTTATATCTTTTTGTTTCACTTATTTTTATTTCACATATTTTTTACTTTACATATGTTTGTTTTATATAAATTTTAAATTACATATTTTTGTGTCAAAAATCAAAATTTAAAGTTTTAAACCTCAACTCTTATATACAGGATCCGGTACTCAAAGTGTAACCAACTTCAGACCGGTCGCGAAGATTGCGCACAGGCATCAGCTATTTGTAAGTATGCTAAATAACAGTTTAGACTATTGTTTACAAGCGCACGAAAGCATTTTGCTGAGTGAACTTGAAAAAAAGAAATCAGAAATGGATTTCAAACGTAATAGTGTGATTGCATTATATTTAGTTGGAAAATCACAAACTGCGATTGTTCGTGATCTCAAACACCTTAACGTGAATAAAGTTTTTGTTTGTCGCACCATATCTCGTTATAATGATACTGGTAGTATTGCACAACGTCATGGAGGTGATCATTTAAAGACTGCAACGTCACGTAAGATGGTTTAAAAAAAAGAAGCGAATTGTGCATTAACTCACATTTGGCGAATTTACGCATTATGTTTTATTGGAAAAAAGCAGAAAAAACTATAAATATAACGGGACATCTCATGGAATATAGGCATGAGGTCTGCACACGCACGCTGTAAACATTTTTGTGACGTCGGTCACTGATAGATACATATCTACATTTCTAACAGAGTCGCTTGATGCTTAAATTTGTTGGCATTATTTTGCTGTATTTTTTTTTTTGGCTCTTCGCAATATCCGGTTGAATTATGAAAAATCTCGTCGGTATAAGCGGGTTGTCGCTAAAAGCGCAGACGTACTAACCGGAGGTCCTTTTATATAACTTTGTATGGCGACCAACCATGCCATCGAGTTTCCGTCGCAATAACCGGACTGACGCTATAAGCGGAGTCGTTATAACCGGATTCTACTGTAGTTTATATATGCCTATAGCTGCATGTTACGAGCTACGTTCGTATTTGCGCATAAAAAAGTAAGAAAGCTACAGTCAAGTTTGCTCGACTGTGGGAATACCCTTACACACTTTGGGTAGGCTGGTATAAACAGTGGTCGCCGCAGCCCTATGAACTCTGCTTAAACGCTGAAGACACAGGTACTATTAAAACGTTCGTCTTTCAGCAATACCTGACAGTAAATAACTAATGTCAATGTAAATAATTACACACAAGATTTGATATCCTTATAGCTGATGGGAATCACACACAGATCAACTTTTTCAACTCACATTGTACATACATCCCTATGTATATTGTAAATATTACTAGATGATAAACATAACAGGCAAAATAAATAAAACTCTCAGCATGCACGAAAATAATGGACGTGGTAGCTACGTGCTCATGTGTAAGAAAATGATGCTCCTGTGAGCAAAAACGAGAGAGGGTAATCAGAATAATAAGCAAGACAAGGACAAAAAACGACGGCGCAGCGATCATCCCTCAAGACCGATCTGCCGGAGACTTGAGCATGTTAATGGTGATGTCGTGCGCAAAACTAAAATGGAGCGAAAATTCATAAGAAAGAGAGGGACAAAAAACAATAGTTGTTTCTGTTTTGTGTGTTAGCTCAGGTCTCGAAATCGAGAAGTGACTGCTTGTATCTGTCTTTTTCTTATACAGCTATAAAGAGTAGGGTACCAGCTCTTTATTGATTTTCAGCAGTCATAAAGAGTCCTAAGAGCAGCCATAGCAAGAGCGTGCCCACCGCTGATTTAAAAAAACATTTGCATTGGGAATTGATGGCAAGATGGAAAGATTCTTTAGTACAAACATTTTCGCATTTCTTAACGGATTTTATTTACGAGTATGAATTTGTGTGTGTGCTCACATAGCAGTTGTTTACGTTAATACGTATTGTGTGACACTAGTATGTATATGCAACAAGCAAACTTGTTTAATGAATACGTACGTTTGAACATATTTTACATATCTACATAAATTAGAGAAAATGCAAACATACAATAAAGAATGTATAATTCAACAAAAACTTTATCATTTGTAATTGATTTGTGAAAACGCTTAAGACAATGAAATGTAGTTATAAAAACAATAAAAAATTAATTTTTAAATCTACTGGATCGTATGACTGGGTACAGGGGATCCTGCAGTCGAGCTCTCTCAACTACATCTTCACTAATTGTTAATATCACTTTAGTTCGAATTTTTTGCATGCCAGAAACGACAGTATTATTATAGTATTTGGAGTTTGTATAGTAGGATGTACATACATATGTATGTATATATGAGTATTTGTTGACCATTTAGTTAAAACCAACTCACCTGTTTTGATAGCTGTAGTACTTGGCATCACGTGGTATTGTACACAGCTGTTTACCGTAACAGCATAAAACTTGTGGATTAAATGTGTACTTGCGACCACAGCAATATCCAAGCGCCTGCATAACGGGATCAATTTCAGCCTCAAATACCTCCGATAGCTGTTATGTTTAAAAATTATGTTTGGATTATTCCACTTGTCAAAACTTCTAAAATAAACTTGCCTTTGTGCAGTATCGATACACTCGTGATGTCTTTCGGTTGTACAGCCAGGCATTATCGAACATTAGCCATACATCGTCAACATATTCCCATGGATCACTATATTTGCCAGTAAGTATGTTATTCCGTATGGTACCCAGGTCCATGGGCTTCTTTACAATCTCAAAATAGTCGGGTATTCCCAGCGCCTGAGGATCAACTGGGTAACGAAATGGCACTGACTCTGGCTCTTGGCGATACAGCTTATCTAAAGTTGGTAGTAAGGCTGTGCGTAGTTCCTCAGGATTGAATTCTATATGTAAGAACCATTAAAAATGTTTGTATATTAAATGGAAAATTTAGAATACTAGAAATATCGTATTGTATTAATAAAAACTTACGACATTTCTTCTTCTTGTCACCAGCATTAGGCGCCAGTGGCTCCGGTACGAGTGGCTTATTCTCAGATTTAATTTTGATGTCCGTCGCACAGCCAGTAGCATTACCATCGATAGCACCATTCATATCATCTTTACCATCGATTGTACCATCGCCACCACTAACAACACCACCGCTTCTGCCAGTCGCTGAATCATCAATATCCATTGGTTCTGATTTGATCTTGACGTCGCAATCTTCACAATCTTCCGACTTAATGTCCATTTTAAGCATGCTAGTCCCATCATTATTTACATTTTTGCCTTTACCGCCTGTCGAGCAATCCATTTGTGAGCTATCACCATTACCCCCACAACTATCATCCATAAACTCCTTTTTAATCTCATCCTCCTGTTTAATTGAGTCTAGTTTGCCCTTAGATGACATTCCACCACCACCGCCATTACTACCATTGGTATCATTTGCGCCATTCGGTGAAGGTGTGTCATTATCATTTTCACGCGAAGCGGCCTCCAGTGCAGCCATCTGCGATGATAAACTACTGGAACTGCTTATCATGCGACTAGGTCCTGTTGCACTGTTCTCGCTGTTGCTGCGTGCCATCAAGAGTAGGGTGTTACTCGCAGGTGTTGAATTTCCATTGCCGCTTGAAGCAATTGTCGATGTCGGCGTTGCAACTGATGACGACGCACAGCTGAGAGGTGTACTAACCGCTGTGGTAGTCATTGTTGTGATTACCGTACTGCTGGACGTACTGCCGCTGTTACCGCTGCTAGCGCATGTTGATGCCGCAGAGGCGTGCGTGGTGTTTGAAGCTAATCCAGAGGCACTGCTTGTCGGAATTGGTGAGCCAGGAATATACGGAGGTGTTGTTGCCCGATTGCTCAACGGGTGCATGAGACTGTTTACAGATGGCGGATTGTTCGATGGGGTACCAATTGGTCCGTTCGACATGAAACTCGGCGAGGGACTGGGAGCAGCCACTGTACCGCCACTAACACCACTAACACTAGCCCCACCTGCATTAAGTGCATCAAGACTTGTAGGAGTGGGTGGCATGTTGTTCAACGCACTAACGGATTGTTGCTGAGCTTTTTGCTGCATCGGAGAACTAAACGCATTTGTTTGCTGTTGCTGGGGTGGGACTGACGAAGCATTACTGAACGGTGACTGTGGCATTAGCATGGCTGCAGAATTTTGCTGTTGATGCTGTTGAAGTAAACGCTGCTTCATAATCTCGCTGATTTGTTGTTGATTCTGCGCGCCGGTCACTCCATTAGCATTGATGAATTGTTGCTGTTGTTGACTTGGCACCGGGCTCGTCAGCACGCTGCCCACGGTTGATGCCGATTGCATGGTCTGCTGTGCATTGAATGGAGATAGCACTGGATTCGCAACCATTCCACCTGGACTTGGTCCGGGTGGCCCAACCAACAAATTGCTCTGAACAGGCTGCTGCTGTTGAGGGAACTGCATGCGCTGCTGTTGCTGTATAGCTAGTATATTACCGCCGGGAGAATGGCTTCGCATACTTGCCGCCACAGCAACCATACTGGGTTGAGTGGCAGCATTAAGCTGTTGGTTAGGACAATTTCCCATGCCAGGAGCTTGAGGGCGAAGCTGCTGTTGTATCATGCCAATTGGCCCACTACCACTACCGCCCATTGGACTGATAATTGGTCGCACACCCTGAATTGGCTGCTGTTGCTGTAATGATACTGAGTTAACAACGCCACTATTGGGACCGGCTTGTTGCATTTGCAGCATCTGCTGTTGGTGCTGCTCCTTTCGCTTTAGTCGTTTTTCCTCCAATTCTTTTTGAATCTTATAAATTTTTTCAGCTAATAGATGATAATACTCGGAGCGTGACTTGGCCATCTCATACATATCCTTCTCTACTTTCTCAGCATATGAAACCAGATTATGCATACGCTTGTCCTGCATTGTAGTAGGATCTGAGGTTGGAAATATTGCTTGAACCAACTTGTGCACCAAATGATTACGCAGATCTGCTGTCACGGACTCTCTCCAGTCTTTTTCATTGTCAGTGCCGCTTGTTGGTGGAACCGATCCACCAGTACCTCCTGTACCACTAGAAGCTATATGTGATACAGCAGATGAATTATTCGTTCCTCCTGTAGTATCGGCAGCCATCAGCACACTTGTACCGGTAGCACTATTGCTAGCACCTGGTGGACCTACGGACACTGCATTTCCATGAGCTTGCGCTTGAGCCTGCAGTAATTTGATCTTTGCTAGCTGATCTGTCTGACCCACCAGTTGTTGCTTGTCAACAAAATTGGCATTACTAAAACCAACATTGACCGACAATGGCGCTGGAATGTTCCCTATTTGTTGCTGCTGCTGAGCACTTTGTTGCGTATTAGACTGCTGTTCTACTATGTTGGGTATAGTACGTCTCCGTCCACCAGCATTGCAGCCCTGCAGCATTAGTTGTCCTCCCGGTTGAGCTGCCTGTGTCTGTTGCTGTTGAAGGCTGTTTCCGTCATTCGTTCCTGGTAGCACATTTTGTCCAGGTACGGAGACAGGTAATGGTCCTCCACCAGGTATAGCACTTCCCGGACCAGGTTGAACGCCAAGTACCCGAACCGCCGGGGCCCCTTGCATACGTATACCTGAAGGTAGACTTTGCGCTGGCGCTCCTAGCATGCTAGCCGATACCGGTCCAACACCTTCGAAACGACGTAATTCTTGTTGATGTACCTGCTGATGCTGTTGTGACAGTTGCTGTGCTATATCTGTATTACCCTTGGAAACATTCGGAGTACCAGTTGCCTGTTGCTGTGGTAACACAATTGCTGTATTCTGTGAGCTTCCACTACTTTGGGATACCGGTTTGCTATCGACGACACCGATGCCAACACTAACACCCGACGAATTTTGTTGAATCTGCTGCTGTTGTATTTGTTGTTGCTGCTGCTGTTGTAAAGGTGCTGAACTTGGTGCTACAGATGAAGTACCACCGCCACTACTGGCATTCTGAAATAGTGAGTGGTTCTGGCGAAAAGGGAGACATATGATGCAATCGTTGCGAGTGCAGGATTTGTAATGAAGTAGTATTTGTCGTGACGAAGTACAATGCTGCATGTTGCAATCTTTGCTCTGCTTGCAAGTGGCCATATGCGCTAAAACCGCCTTCATCGCCTTACAATAATTAACACTGCAAACTTCACGATTTGGATTGAGGTTCTCGCGTCTATTGCACTTGTGTGCATGCAATAACAACATCAACTGCTGCTGAATCTGTTTCTTTCGTTCGTCTGACATGCTGCCTGGCGCTGGAGCAGCGCCGCCTACAGAGGAAGCAACTCCTTGCTGTTGCGACGTGCCCGGCTGCTGTTGTTGTTGCTGCTGAGGATGACCTAATAGATTTGGCTGTTGCGCACGTGGTCCTAATGCACCTTGTTGAACAGCTGCTTGTTGCTGTTGAGGATTCATTTGTGCATTTGATGTCGTTAATTGTTGTTGTTGCTGCGGATTGCCTACAAGACTACCTGCTCCAGGTGGTGCGCCATCACCACCTAAACTGGACATGGGTACTACCGTGCCAATTGGTCGGTTTCCTTGAGGCATACTCGCGCTCATATTGGGGGCTACAACGGCGCCAGGTCCACGTTGGGCCATCTGCTGAGCCAATAGCTGTTGTTGTGGATTAGTGCTGGGAGCTCCATAGTTACCGACTCCAAAAGGCATATTACTTATTTGGCCTTTATGAAACGAAAAATGTCAATAACAGTGTAAGTAAACTTTTCAGTAATCATTGATGCTTTGCGCATTTTGAATAAAGACACATACCCATTTGCATATTTGGATTTTGCATCCGAGGACCACCACTAACTCCACCTGGCCCGTTGCCTCCGCCGGCTCCGGCGCCCATTAGATGCGGACCACGGAGCATATGTTGTTGTCCAACCATGCGTCCCATAATCGGCCCGTTTTGCATATGCATCCCCTGATTAGGCACTGAACTGGTCACGGAACCTACACCTACAGTTCCGGGTACGGCGTTCATCATGGATGCCGAGTTTGGCTGTTTTAATGTGTTTACCATACCGGCACCACTTATGGTGCCCATGCCGCTGCTGTTAGTGAGAACCATATTGCCAAGATTACCCTGTGATATAGTATTCATACCTGCAACAGAAATCTTTGTATTTATGTTGGAGGAGATTTGTATTTATTAGAATTACCCGGAATAGCATTCATGCCATTGTTGCCATTATTTGATATGGACATGGGCATTGAATTGACCATGCCCATTTGTGTTGGCACCTGTATGCCAACCGTATTAGGCGATTGTAAATTGGGAGACTTATTGCCCAATTGATTCATGCTAGAAACAACCATGCCACCACCGGATACCTTATTACCCTGTTGTTGTTGTTGTTGTAAAAGATGCTGCAAATGCTGGTGATGTTGTATTTGGCGCAACTGACTACTAGCAGCGCCTCCGCCGCCATTACCGCTACCATCATCACCACCATTGCCAGCACCATTAATTTGAGGCGGCACAACGCCTGGACCCGGTACTGGTGTTTTATTAGGTCCGCCAGCGCCGGCGCTAGATGCTGCAGTAACAACGCTAACTCCCCCGCCGCCAGTGCTTAGCTGATCTGACCAACCGCTATTGGAAGACACCAGCTCATCAGGTAGATTGTCTTCCAAAAAGAATAGATCCGCTAATCAAAAAACATGTAACAAAAAACAAACATAAGTTGCAAAATACATAAAACCAATAATAATTATTTAACATAAACAGCTTAGAAAATACAGCTATTATATATGTACATTATATTCATTTTCATTACCTCAAATACAAAGAATTTTATGTGTATACGGCATGCAATTCACTTACCCAGTGAAATAAAATGTATTAAATGACTCATTGTCGAATATTTACATTTAGAGATTAAGTTGCAAATGTATACTTACATGGATCCATTTTGACCCGCTTCTGTGGTGGTTCGTCCAAATGATCGGCCATCATATATAGAATTTATTGCTTGCCTTGGCAGCAGAGCGCAACTTAGTGAAAATATATATTTTTGCCTGCGATGATTGCTTCTTTTTTGTAAGTCCGTAAAAAATATAACAAAATAAACTCGGATCGAGGACGATTTGACGAGTTGAGTGTTGTTGACAAGGGGTATAAAAAAATATTTTTGATTGCTTGCGTGAGCTGCGCGATTTGACAGTTTTCGCACGGATGTCTTTGTACATACACATATGATGTACGCATACATATATATAGATATATATATATATATATATATATATATATATATACATACATATATGTATACATGTGTACATATATATATATATACATATATATATATTTATATATATATATACATATACATATAATATCCCTTTTTATATTAATATGTGTATTCCTTTTCAGTTTCAAATGTTGATAATCCACACTTGCTTAATAAATTGTTCTAGTAAATTTTTGCATAAAGTTGCGGGAGTTGTAAACAAAAGTAACTCCTTTGTTATTGTTGCTGTTGCTCCAGTTTTTGTCGTCTGCCGCTGCGACGAAGATGACGACGACGTCGTCAGCGTTATCGTCACCGCGACCGCGACCGTGCCAGCTGAGCACGTCGCTGATTCCCTTGGCTCGCCGTTGAGATCGTTGTAGCTCCTCCTGCCACTTCTGGCGTCCCATGCAGTAGTTGATATCGTCACAAGCTTACGCCTTTGCTCCAATTCTCGCCTGGAATATTTCTGCTGTTGCTGTTTGTTAATGTTGATGTTTGTAGTTTTTTTTTTGTTGTTGTTTGTCTTACAGCAGCATGCGGACGGGTGCATTTTGTGGGTAAGCGCAAAATCCAACAAATTGGCCAAATTTAGTAAATCGGCCTTGGATAGGTTTTCTTGTAAATCCTCACTTTGCCGCTAATACAAGTGAAATTGGAAGATGAAGAACACGGCGAAAGAAGAAGCGGATAATGGCAGCTAACAAATGCGCGCAATATTGCATTTGCTGCCGCTGTTGTGATTTTGGTGTTGTTATTGTTTCCGTAACATTTTATTATCGCTAGGAATGTTCAGCCTTGCTGTAAATTTTTGTTTGTGTTCTTTCAATTTGGTTCACAGTTAGTTTTTGTTATTGTAAAGTGATTTTACATGTTTAAACTGTTTTTGCTGTGGTCGATGTTGCTGTTCCCGTCGTGTTTACATTCGCTTTGTTTTCAACATCGCACATAACTGTAAAAACACAACAAAAATAAAGCTTGCAATTAGAACGCACATTCGGTTCACATTTGATTTACTTTCCACGCACATTTTAAAATACACAAAACATAATATGACAACATATCGTAAGTGCGCTTCATTCTATCCGCATGCGACTGTCGCTGCCTTCTGACCGAAGACTACTCGCTATTTTCTGTTTTTTGCTCTCTCCGTGTTGCTCATATTATTCGCCAACTCGCTGATATCTCTGCTTGCCTCGCATTCGTCTACGTGTTTCACTCTATGTGTCATGATTTAATATATATATATATATATTTATATATATTATATATATATATTTATATATATTATTATATATATATATATATATATATATATATATATATATATATATATATGTATATATATATATATTTGGCCAACACGCACAAAATGTGCCATCGTGTGCACAAGTACGCCAGCTTTTAAATCGCGCGCAATTTTTTGTAAACAATATAAAAGAAAAACGATCAGACTAACAAAGAGGTTAGTTTATATAAAAACACTTGTCCTAAAATGCCCCTGGCTTAAGTATGTAACAAAATTCTCAATTTATATTTATTTTGCTTCCGCATCTGAAAGGCGGCACCATCACACATATGTTTAAAAGGCGGTTGTTTTCAGAGTCGAAGACGAGTGACGAGTTAACAGCAAGAGCACATATCAGGCATTAAGAGCAGCGGAAGCTTTTTAAAGCTTTTTCGCGTATAAGCGAACGCTACTACGAACGCTTGTTGGCCGAGTTTTGACGAGTACACATACGCAGGCAAAAAAAAACACACTTTGACAAATAATAGGCGTTCGCCTAGTGCACATGTACATACGCATGTGCATATTTAGATACATATAAACGTTCTGTCTCGCTAGAGACGCGCCGTTTCCAATGCACACTCGTATTTAACGCAGCGAGAAAATATGATAGCGAGTAGAGATGAGAGCACATAATAAACGGTTGCTTTGGTATTGGTATTTTCACACTGGTGTGCATACACACAGCACAGGCACTGACAACGAGTGCGAGCAGCATTAAAAAAAGAAAGAAAACAGAGGGCAGAAAATATATTCCTTTTTTTTGTGGTGCTGCTCGTCCGTTTTCTTGTCGTATCAAAGTTTTCTAACGCAGAAATTTTTGTGTTGTACGTGTTTTAACCATTTTTAATAACATTACAAAAATATTAGAATTTTTCGCATCAAATGCAAAACTTAGAAAAATTACAAATAAAAATATAAAAAAAAATCAGACAATTGTATCACTTGTTTTGCTTCATAAAAAATATATTTTTTATGGCGCACTAATTTTGTATTATTTGTCGTAATTTAATTTAATTTCGCATTTTTACCATATATTTTTCACATTTTTTTTTTAATTTTAGATAATTTATACAAAAATTTTTGCAACACTAAAACAAAATTTTTCAGTCCGCTTGTGTTGCAGCAGAAAGTCAACTGATTTCGCGAACGAGTAGCAACAGAACTAGAAAGAAAGACTGGAGATGAAACCACCGCGACTCTATGTTGTGTATTAGTGCCAGACGGAGACAACGACCAGTAACGCGCTGGCTGAGTGACAGTAACGAGTAGAGTACTCAAAGGAGAATGAGAGTACACACTCGTTTGCTCATTGTGAGTAGTATGAAAAACAGTCTCATGCAGTCTCAAAAACCCAGCTGGATATCTTACGCTAATAATTTAATATGACCTGCTAACTTATTAATTATCACTACTCATTATTGAGAACAGTCCTTACTGACTGTACTGTATTTGTGAACCACATAATATTAAATAAATTTTACATTACAAAAAGTTTGTATGAAATTATATTATCATTCTAAAGGGACAATGTGCAAGTTCAAGAGAAACTATTTATATTGATTTGCAAAAACCTACATTAAATATGGTTCAAAAAAATTTAAATTATTTTTATGCCATTAATTTTTAATAACTATGTTGTGTTAAATATATTGTCGGTAACGATCATTTCAAAACAGAGCGCTGACAGAAACTCCCGCTGGGTAATGAAATTGGAAATTTTAGGCGGCATGCGCTTAATGTGCATAGGAGAGGGAATCGCAAGATAATAAAGTAGCGAGTGTCTACAACAGAGTGTGGTCAAGTGCCAATTTTTAGTCGTGGCGGTCACACTCAATACTATGCTCAACTATCGTGGTCCTTGTCTAGCAGCACGGCGCTTATAACTAAATAGTCATTCAAATAAAAACAAATTTAAAATATAAAAATTTGAAAATTTCATTTATTAATTTGTTAATTATTCTGGTCGTCAAGTGGTTGTGGCCGCTTAAAACAAAGGCTTCTCAAATATATATGTTGAGAGCTTTTGTTTTCTGCACTATTGGTAAAACACACAAATACACACAACTTAAGCAAATATAACAATTAATTGACAGCACAGATAAAAAAGAGATGGCCGAATAATAACTATACATAATTCAGCCAAGTTGCAAAGCATAAAAGTAGGACAAATAGTGCCTCGCTCTTAGCGAGATACACGAGCGAGTTCTGTTGCTGTTGTATTAGCAGAAGCATTAAATATATTAGCTTGGGAAAAGGCTAATACAACAATTAAGCACGCAAATGACTGAAACTTTCATCATAAATAAGTACATATAAAGGAATTCTTAGCAAAATTATTGGGGATTTTGAAAAAGTTGTTTGTTAATATTTTATTTTTAATTTTATAACCGGCAAATAACTATTAATCAACAGTTTACACGAGAATTCTCTTGTACATATGTAAGTATGTATGAAAAATACATACTTATGTATGTACATGAATTAACTTCATTATTTACATATGTATGTATGTATGTATGTACATATGTACAAATATACAAGCGTATACATGAACATTACTCCGTGCAAATTGCGCCAATTTGATCATTTTTGTTCTATCGTATGCATAAAATTAATAAGTATTTGCGGTATCTAAAATACAAAAAAAAAAAAATCAAAATTATAACTTTATTATACTGGCAGCGTTCAAAAATTACATTACATGTTAACACCGCTGCGTGATTGTATTTATTAATTGAAACACTCCACGAAATAATGATTTGAAATGTGGTTTAATAAAAATCAAAAATTTGTTTTGGAATAATTCAGAATGTTCAAAATTGTTTTCTAATACTGTAAGCACATACATACATATGTACATATGTGTGTTGCTTGTAAAATGAAAAATCTTTATTTATAGTGTTCTTCCTAATTCAATTTCATCCCTAAATCAATTTTATTCATTAATCACGTAATCCCCTCCTGATAAAATACACTTATGCCAACGTTTTTCCAATCCTCGAAACATAATAAGTAGTCACTTTCCGGTGTAGCCATCAGCACCTTCTTCAATTCAGCTTTTATGTATCTTCTCAATCGTCTCGAAACGCGTTCTCCCGAGTAGTCTCTTGAGTTTTGGGAATAGCCAGAAGTGACACGGAGCCAAATCAAGCAAATACTATGGTTGCGGAACGATATGCGTCGAATTTTTGGTGAAATGGTGATGCGAAAACCAAGAGTTTTTGGTCCATAATTCTGATCATTTTAGACGAATTGCTTCACGCAAACGACGCATAATGGTCAAATAATATTGCTGGTAATTGTTAAATAGCCGCTCGTGTGAATTAATTTTTTAAATTTTATTTTTCCTGGAAAGAGCTAGATTTATCCAGAATTTTAACGAAGAGTTTTTCTTGCGGAAATGAATAGTTTTTTTAAAAATTAATTTAAAGTTTTCGAAAATACCATGTATTTTGTTGTTGGCAATTCACTCTATTTTATATTTGGTTTGCATAAAATCGATTTTGGCCACTGTAGAAAAAAAAGGAGAGCGGGAGAGATCAATCAGCAGCCGGTACATACAAAATAGAGTGAATTGCCAACAACAAAATACATGGTATTTTCGAAAACTTTAAATTAATTTAAAAAAAAAACTATTCATTTCCGCAAGAACAACTTTTCGTTAAAATTCTGGATAAATCTAGCTCTTTCCAGGAAAAATAAAATTTAAAAAATTAATTCACACGAGCGGCTATTTAACAATTACCATATTGCTTATTAACAGTTTGGCCGGATGAAAGGACTTCATAGCGCACCATACGACGGAAACCGAAAGAAACTGTCATCATGACCTTATTTTTGAACGACTTTGACGTGTCTTTTTTGGTTTGGCCTCGCCTTTAGCACGATATCCGTTTAATTGGTTGGTTATTTCAGGGTTGTAAGCATAAATCCAAATCTCATTTCCCGTAATCATGTATTTGAGCTTGTCCTGAGTCAGAAAGCATTGTTTCACACACATTAACGCTACGACTTTTTTTCTAAGAAATTGAGCGTTATCGCTACCAAAATCGCTTTCAAAATGGATTCCACGATCCTTCTGATATTCCAAGCATATTAGTAAGGTCTCTAACAGCCAACCGACGATTTTCGATCAATTCCTTCACTTTCTTGACGTGTTGGTCGTCTGTTGACGTCGTCGGACGTCCGGAGCGCTCCAAGACATCAACACGTTCTCGACCCTCTTTGAAGTTTTTGTACCACTTATAAACCGCTTTTTGTGACATGGTAGAATCACCAAAGGCCTCCCGTAACATCCTTAACGTTTTTGCAGCCGAAATTTCATTCTGCAAACAAAATTTGAAGGTATTTCTCTGCTCAATTAAATTCAACATTTTAAAAATCGAAAAATTCACTCTTGGTCGTTACACAAATGTAAATATATTACTGATAATGACATTGACATGAAATTTGGCCCAGTTGTCATTAACATTCCTGCCAACTCAAGAAAAAATAACTAGCCCGAAATGTTAAGTTTAAATTGAAAATTCACCTTACTTTTTGTTCACAGTAGTACCACTAACCATACAATACGTAGATATACCATTTCATACAAGCGTCAGTGCACACACTCGTTTCGGTATATTCAGAGATTGAGTCATGCTTTAGCTGCATGTTGGTTTGAGCAAAACTGTGAATGAAAATTCGGTTGCGCTCAGTACGTTAGCGGTTGCATTCGAACGTCTAACCGTTTGCTGATTGTCTTGGACTGCTGCTGCGTCCTTGAATATGTTAGTTAATACACATATGATTATGCAAAATGCAATTGTGTTGAGCTATAGGCAAATTTTGTGTATTCAATTTGCAGCTAGCACCAATTGTTGTTGTGGTTATTTTGGTTTCTTGTCTTCTGCACTCCCCTTACCCTTGTTTTCTTCGACATCGTTTGACTGCTGTGATTTTTTGTTAACATGACGTGAGACTCGAAAATATCAAAATTAAAGCAATCGAATACACAAAATTTGCCTACAGTTCAACACATTTGCATTTTGCCTTATATGTGTATTCACCAACACATTCTAAGGCGCAAGCATTGCCCAGCGTTTCAAATTTTAACTGTTTTGATTTTAGAATATTTCATATGCATGTATGTGTTGGTAAATGCACTTACATATATGACAACATACAATAGTATGGGTGGAGCTTGTCAATTTGAGTGCATTGCCCAGCGTTTCATATTTGTGATTTCTGAATGCCTCATTTGGATAGTTGAATAGTTTATGCAGAGAAAATGCCATCCAGGCAGCTACAATAGAAATCAATAGCTCAAACCTTAGTTAGACCATACAAGGTCATAACTAACAGCACAAACATACATGATTTCAAATGTTATTTGGAGGCATACACCAGTCTGGAAATACCACTTAAGACAGAGGATGAAATCGACTCCGCTGTGGAACTTTTGACCAGCCAAATTCACAAAGCTAGCTTGGATATGCACGAAAAACGTTCCCAATCAGCAACCGTTAAAGCAGCTTTATCTCCCAGCTGAAATCCGGCAACAAATACAAAATAAGCGGAATCTCAGGAAAAGATGGCAGGAAAAACGTTACCCTGGTGACAAAAGAATATACAACAAGGCGGCATCCGCCCTTAAGAAAATGTTATCAGATTTAAGAAATGAATCTTTAGCTGCTTATCTCAAAGGACTTGATCCACGTTCTAGCAACCATGAATACAACCTGTGGAGGGCTACAAAATATCTAAAACGACCCACAAGAAAAAACACAATAGTTCGCAAAATCAGCAATTCGTAAAATCAGCATTAATGAAGTCAAGTTACAAATAAAAGAGTTGAACAACAAAAAAGCACCAGGCCCAGACAAAATTGATGCCATAACTTTAAAAATTTTCCAATAAAATGTATTCGCTTTTTAACGCTCGTATTTAATGCAATACTCAGGTCAGACCACTTTCCAAGATAATGGAAATGTGCAGAGATTATCATGATCCTCAAGCTACATAAATCAGATAACGAACTAACATCATACCGTCCCATTAGCTTACTGACAATATTCTCTAAAGTATTTGAAATAATACTTTTAAAGAGAATGTTGACAATCTTAGACGAACTTATAATCATACCCGAACATCAGTTTGGATTTAGAAGGGGCCACGGAACTCCTGAGCAATGTCATAGAGTTATTAATACAATTACGTCAGCTTTTGAAAGTAAACAGTACTTTACTGCAGCATTTCTTGATGTTCAACAAGCCTTTGACCGTGTTTGGCATAATGGGCTAAATTATAAGATAAAGAAGTGGCTGCCTACACCATATTTTCTTCTACTAAAATCCTGCTTGAGCGAAAGATGTTTCTATGTGCAACAAAGAAATGAGTCGTCGGCATTTTATCCCATCAATGCAGGTGTCCCACAAGGAAGCGTGCTGGGACCAGTTTTATACACATTGTACACGGCTGACATGCCAACAACAAATGCTTGTGTTGTTGCTACATATGCTAATGACACAGTTACCTAGCAACAAGTACATGTAGAGAGGAAGCTTCCCGGCTGTTGCAAGCAGAACTCACAGCAATTGAAGAATGGCTGATAGCCTGGAAAATAAAAGTCAACACTGGCAAGTCGGTCCACATCCATTTGCACTACGTCAGGGTGACTGCCCAGAAGTTTTTCTAAATGGTTCAGCAATCCCAAGAAGTAATTGTCTAAAGTACATAGGCTTACATATCGACCGCAGACTTACATGGAAAAACCATATTGTAGCTAAACGTCAGCAATTAAAACTGAAAACTATGAAAATTACATGGCTACTAAGTCGAAACAGCGCATTAACTCTTGAAAACAAAGTTAGACCACTAACCATACAATACGTAGATACCATTTCATACAAGCGTAAACGAACACACTCTTTTCGGCACAGTCAGAGATTGAGTCACGGACACGGCTGCATGTTGGCTCGAGCAAAAATGTGCCAGAAAATTTGGTTGCGCTTAGTCCGTTAGCGGTTGCATTCGAACGTCTAAACGTTTGCTGATTGCCTTGTACTTCTGCTGGGTTCTTGAATATGTTAGTGAATTCATATATGTATAAGGCAAAATGCAAATGTGTTGAGTTGTAGGCAAATTTTGTGTATTCGATTTGCAGCTAGCACCAATGGTTGTTGTTATTTTGGTTTCTTGTCTTGTGCCCTCCCTCCCCTTACACTTGTTTTCTTCGACATCGTATTGTGACGTATTGTGTTCTGCTGCTGGTAGTGATTTTGTTGATTTGATTTTTTACTTTTGCTGGCGTGTGCCGACTGCACCTGTCGATCTTGTTTGAATATTGTGTTATTATTATCAATTTGGAAGTATAGACATATTATATTTAAATTTCAGCATATTTTATTGCGAGTTTATATATGTACATATATTCATATATAATAACTCGGAATAAAATATGCTAAAATTTAAATATAATATGTCCATTCTAATTATTTGCTAATAATATCAAGTCATATCAAAATATTCAAAGACAGGTGTAATCGACGCAATCCACCGAAATAAAATAACAAGGACTCAACAAGTGCAGCACCACCAGCCGCACACAAATGACGTCATGTCAAAAAGACAATCACATCAGTCAAATGATGTTGAAAAGAACATTGACAAGGGGAAGCATTTCATAATTTAAGTTTCCTGATAAAAATAAAAATAATAATAATAACAATAAAATTTGCTGAAATTTAAATATAATATGTCCATAGCAATTGTTTTAAAATATTATGAATGTGCGCAACACTTAAACAGGTGTAATCGGCGCAAGTACAAGGAAATAAAAAACCACATCACAAACGCACCACGAGCAGCCCAAAACGTCAACGTCAACCAAAACAATAGCAGCAGCCGAGCGAAGGCAAAGAAAACAAGAAGGTGAAGGTCATCTAACAATAACAACAAAGGCATACATATACATGAAACCGAAGGAGAGAAGAGAACAACTTGAGAAGTCAATAAAAAACATTGACACATTGTGAAGTCAAAAAATCGAAAATATGAAAAGCAGTACAATGTACAATGTACAAAATGCCGGCAGCTCTTCACACACAATCAATTTGCTCATATACATATTTTAACACATACATACTAGCGCTTCGACTAACATCAAACGTGTGCACGTTCGAATGCGGCGTAGGCCGTCGCAACCAAAACCGTTTTTATCCAGTTATTTGTCGGTGAGCAGCAACGTCTTACGACCCAACATGTTCGTGGGCAGCATCGCAGTACTTTTATTTCGATGCTGCCCACCAAAAAGTCCTCATGAAAAGACCAGTCTACGTATTGTATGGTTAGTGATAGTATTAAATAATGTAACGAGTCACGTGATGTTCGTTGTAACAACGAGTCATCGTTACACCGTTTGATGTAATGTGATACGATACTTTCCAGTACTTCCAGCTGATCTAAACATATGTATAAATAGCCGGCTCGCTGCACAATTTTTCCTCTTTTGTATTTCTACAAGGGATAAAATAAAGTGCAACGCAACCATAACCTCGCGCCGTTTTAAAAATTAATATAGGCGAAAGGTGATGCAAAACAGCATCTCCTCGAAACATTAGTGACCCCAACGAGATCTTTTTTTCTTTCTTGCCTTTTTTTTATATTTTGGCTCGGTTTCGGTATAATCGGTTTGAGCGCGGTTTTGGTGTTGCGGATCATTGCAAATCGTTGCAATAATCCCATCTAGCGATATTATAGCAGTCACTATATTATCCAAGCTGCTTCAGCGCATTTTGGCGCTAAGTACGATTTTGGTAGACCAAGCCCGTCTCAGCCCAGCATAGCTGCACATACATACATACGTATACTGCACGTACATGTATAAGTGCGCACACTTGGTACTAGTTCCAACAGCTGTAATCGCGTATCGCCTCGTCCGTTGTTCGTTGGAACCGTTAACGAAATCCCGCGCATTTGACTTTCGTTTTCGCTGCAATACAGTGGAACCTCAATATGACCACTACAGTGATAGAAGCGCCCACTGGCAGTCGTGTCCCGTTGCCGCCCAGCGAGCTTGACTTTCTAAAAGCCAAGACTTCAAGTGTTAAGCGCCAGCTCAAGACGAACCCGCATGTTCGACGATCGCGATTGTCGGAGCTGCAGCTCCAAAGTTCAGCGGCTCATATGAGGATTGGCCGAGTTTCTTCGCAATGTTCAACACCGTGATAGGAAACAATGAGGATTTAAGTAAGCTTGGAAAATTCCCACACTTTCGTTCATGTTTGGATGGTGCTGCACTAAGCACAATAAAATCACTCGATCCCTCTGACGCGAACTACGATAAGGAGTTGGAGTTGCTTCTGTCACGATTTGATAACTAACTCTTGAACTTCCAAGCACACATAAGGGCTATATTCGGGATAGCAAGTGTTGAGACGGGAGTGGCAAATGGACTACGTTAGCTTAGTGACGAAATCAACTCGCATCTTCGAGCGTTGAGCACAATGGCAAACACCTTGGAACTCGCAGACGGTTTACTTATCCACATCATCAGTCATAAGCTGGACCAACGTACGAGGGAAAAGTGGGAGGAGTCATTGGCAGCAGACAGACTTCCCAAGTGAACAGACATGTCGAAGTTTCTGGAGAAGAGATGCCATATGATCGAGAACTTGGAGAGCGCTGTGACCGGCACCCCCAGCCAGAATGTGATCAGATTTTTATCCAAATCAACGCGGAGCACGCTTATTGCGTCATCCAATCAGTCGTCATGCCCTTGCACTTGCACGTGCGTCATAAGGAAGCAAAACGTCTGCATCTCTGTTTAAATTGTATATGAAAAGGTCATGGCTTGCAGCAATCCAAGTCAGGCCATTGTAAGCATTGCCAATATAAGCACTACTCGCTGCTTCACATGGATGCGATCCAGCCATCTCAAGCTGCGCAGCAGATAACCACGTCGCAATCGTCAAGCTCAGCCATTCTTGTCACGTCTTCAAACACTGCTTCGCCTAAAGCTTTGAATCATAAGCCTATGGATTATGCATTTTTGCCAACTGCCATAATTCTTGTAAAGACACGATCTGGAATCTTTGTGCCGTGTCGAGCATCGCAACTAAATTTCATTACTGCGCGTTTTGCAAATCAACTTCAGCTTAAGCTTCACAGATCGAGCATTTCTATTTCTTCACTATCTGCAGACCATTCGGTTGAAATAGCAGCTCAGTCTGACGACAAGGATTACAGCACCTCATTCTCAGCAATTGTTCCTTGCGCAATAACTGACTATCAACCTCACTTTAATCTGGATGTTGCCGGATGGAATATTCCAAAAAACATTAAATTGATCCTTTGTTTTTCAAGTCACAGCGAATCGATCTTTTGCTTGGTGCCGGATTATTCTTCGATTTAATGTGCGTGGGTCAAATCCGTATAGCAAATCATTTGCCATCGTTCCAAAAGACAAGTCTTGGTTGGGTCGTTTGCGGCGGCTTATCGCATGCATCCAAATTCTCGTCGCTAGCTGCCATGAACCAACCCGAACCACCTTCGGCTAATGAGTCATTATGGATCTTCTCCGGCTTGGACAGATGACGATGAACTATGCCAGAAACTCATCTTTAGCATTCTTACATCGATTTGGGGCATATGTCCTTGTCAAGTGATCATCGAAACATTCCTCATTTCTCCTTACCTCATCATTGCGTGCAGAAACCCGACAGTACAACGACGAAACTGCGTGTCGTTTTTGATGGTTCCGCAAAGTCATCAACTGGAGTATCCTTGAACGATTTGCTACTAGCTGGGCCGTCCATTCAGCCTAAATTATTCAATACTTTAATTCGTTTTCGTCTCTTTAGGGTCGCTTTATGCGGAGATATTTGCAAAATGTACAGATGCGTTTGCATAGCGCATCCCGACGAGTATCTGCAGTGCATCTTGTGGAGAAGCAACCCAGATGAGGAAGTTAAAACGTATACGTTAAACACCGTTACATATGGAACAAAACCTGCCGCATTTCTTGCCATTCGCGCAATGCATCATCTAGCGAACGATGAGGAGGCAAGCTTGTCGCACGCTTCCGAAATCATTCGACGGGATTTTTACGTGGATGACTTAATATCTGAAGGTGATTCTGTAGATGAAGTTCTTAAACTACGGAATCAAGTCAAGGATCTGCTAATGAGAGGAGGGTTCCCAATTCGCAAATGGTGCTCAAATGACCCCGCAGCACTTGACGGCGAATCCTAAGCTGATTGTGAGAAGCTGATAAAATTTCATGATAAATCCGACATCACTAAAGCGTTCGGATTAGCATGGGATCCAGCATCAGATGATCTGCTGTTTAACTTTTCTTATATAGCTACCGAGAAGCAAGGTCCCAAGAGAAGCATTTTGTCTACAATTGACAAGCTGTACGACCCCCTGGGATTGATCGCTCCTGTCGTCACAAGGATGAAGATATTCATGCAAGTGCTGTGGAAGGAACAGCTAAATTGGGACGCAAGGGCTCCACTCTGCTTGGGAAGAGCTAACTTCGCACGCTACGCAATCCGTCCCTTTGCGAAATGGGAAATACATGCATTTTGTGATGCAAGCATGGTCGCTTATGGCGCTTGCATATACCTTCGTTCATTTTTAGTTTTTTTTTTTTTATATTCATTTTATTTACAATCTGTCTTAATCTGACAATAAGTAAATTATATAATTAAAATTAAATTAATAGAGGCAGTAGTTATTCATTAAGCCCTACTACATATTCTATATATCACATGTTTTAATAGTTTTTATCTACCTATGAGGGAGATCGAGCACGTTCGTTTAAGTCTTCTTACATTGGTATTATTATTAATCAAACTTATGGCTAAATTGTTTTCATGATTTTTTAGTCTATCTATATATTTTTTACTATATTTTTTAATTTCATCTTTAACATAAGGGATTCCTAAGTCTTTATGGATATTTGCATTTGAGATATAAAATGGAGCATTAACAATTTGTCTCAGTGTTTTTGATTGATATCGTTGTAGGATCTCAATATTTGAGTTGCTGGCAGTACCCCAGAGCTGTATGCCATAAGACCACACGGGCTTTAGTATAGCTTTATATAAACGGACTTTGTTTTCCAGAGTGGTTGAAGATTTTCGGCCAAGCAACCAGGTCATTTTCAAAGTTTTTAGGCTCAGTTGCTGACGCTTTGCCTTAATGTGATATTTCCACGTTATTCTGCGATCAAGATGCAAGCCAAGGTACTTTATACAATTAGTTTGTGGGATTGCTGATCCATTAAATAAAACTTCTAGACAGTCACCTCTTCTTAATGTGAAATTTATTTGCGCAGATTTTAGGGCGTTGACTTTTATTTTCCAGAGCAGGAACCAACTTTCAATAAGGCAGAGCTCTGATTGCTGGAGTTGTGAGGCTTCCTCTTTAGATGTACTGTAGCAAATATAGCTGTATCATCAGCGTATGTTGCCACAGTGCAGGTATTTGTAACTGACATATCGGCCGTGTACAGGGTGTATAAAACAGGCCCTAAGACGATGCCTTGTGGGACTCCAGCCTTTATAGTAAGCAACGGCGAGGATTCATTTTCTTGTTGCACGTAAAAGTTGTTAGGTATGACTTTAATAATAAGAAATATGGTGCAGCTAGCCACTTTTTAATTTTAAATAATAATCCATTGTGCCAGACTCGATCAAACGCTTGTTGAACATCAAGAAATGTTGCATTGCAGTACTTTTTTTTCTCAAAAGCTGATAAGATTTCATTTATTATCTTGTGGCATTGCTCAGGAGTTCCGTGGCCTCTTCTAAATCCAAACTGGTGTTCGGGAATAATTGCGAATTTGTCCAATATTGGCAACATTCTCCTTAAAAGTATTTTTTTCAAACACTTTAGAGAATATTGACAACAAACTAATGGGACGGTACGAAGTCACTTCATTTTCTGCCTTGTTTGGTTTAAGGATCATCATTATCTCTGCACATTTCCATTGGCTTGGAAAGTGGTCAACTCTTAAGATCGCATTAAATATAAGCGTAAGAAATCGTATACACTTTGGTGGTAGATTCTTCAAGGTTGTACCATCAATTTTGTCCGAACCTGGAGCTTTTTTATTATTCAACCATTTAATTTCTGATGTAACTTCATCAATACTGATTTTACGAATGGGCAAGCTCATTTGGCATGGTGATTCGAGAAAGTTGTCTACTTCTCTCTCTGTTTGCGGGTTATCAATATCATTTGGCTGAAATACAGAGCGTAGGTGTTGTGCAAATGCTTTGGCTTGTTCATCATCAGATCTACACCAATCGCCATTACTATTTCGGACTACAGTGTTTCTTTTTGCAGGTCGCTTAAGATATTTGGTTGCTCTCCATAAATTATGTTCGTGGTTACAAGAATGTGGATCTAGGTTTCTAAGATATTCAGCGAGAGATTCATTTCTTAAAGTTGACAGTAGTTTTTTGAGATCAGATGCAGCCTTGTTATAGGATCTTTTGTCAGCAGGGTAACGGGTTTCTTGCCATCTTTTACGCAAATTTCTCTTGTTTTGTATTTGTCTTCGGATTTCAGCTGAGAGATAGAGTTGATTTGGTTGTGAGTTTCTGACTGGATGCTTCGTAGATGTATAGCTTGCTTCATGGATCTTATTTGTTAGAAGCTCAATAGCTTTATCTATCTCCTCTCCTAATTTTAGCGAGATATACAAGGCGAATGCAGCAGTCATCAATAAATGCATTAAATGCTTTCGGCTGCGTCCAAAGCTTCGAGGGCACGTTATGGCGCCTCTTCCGTCCGAGCGAGTGCAGCCAAGCCTTACTTTTTACGTTACCGGAGTGGATTTCTGTGGGCCATTCTACTACAAGCCTGATGTCAGGAATAGACCACCCGTTAAGGCTTACATCTGCATATTTGTTTGCTTTTCCACCAAGGCAACCCATCTGGAGTTAGTAGAAGACCTTTCAACAGCATCATTTATGGCATCATTAAAGAGATTCGTCCGCCTGCGTGGAAAACCGCATACAATCTGGTCTGATAATGAAACCAACTTCGTTGGAGCTAAAAATGAGTTGGCAGAACTATCACAGCTTTTCTTAAGCGACCCTAGCCGCAACCAAATACACGAGGATTGTGTCGCCCTAGAAATAAACTAGCGTTGCATTCCGCCATGGTCTCCTCACTTTGGCGGACTATGGGAAGCCGCGGTCAAGGCAGCTCATTATCACTTCTATCGCGTTGTTGGAAAATCGACACTTTCATTTCAGCAGCTTCGTACTCTCGTCTGCCAGATCTCTGCAATGTTGAACTCACGACCTCTCTGTCCCATTTCAGAAAATTCAGCCGACCTGGAAGTACTAACTCCTGGTCATTTTCTTTAGGGCAAAGCTAGCGTCACTACAGACGAGCCTGATGTGACTCATCTGAACGTCGGACGCATCGAGAGCGCCATACCTGGAGCAGATGGAGTCGTCAGAGTTGTGATGGTACGAACGACCAACGGATTGGTGAAGAGAACCGTCTCCAATGTCGCTGTTCTGCCCATTGAGACTACATCTGTTAGAACTCTTCAACTCCCAATGGGGGGAGGATGTTCGAAGCAGACATCAACTTAGTCGCCGTTCAAACACAGTATTAAATCATGTAATGAGTCACGTAATATTCGTTGTAACAACGAGTCATCGTTACAACGTTTAATCACTAACCATAAGCCATACTATTTTATTGCGATGCTGCCCACGAACATGTTGGGTCGTAGGACGTTGCTGTCCACCGACAAATAACTGCATAAACCCGGGTTTGGTTGCGACGGCATACGCCGCATTCGTACTGCTGCTGCGTTCTTGAATTTGGTGAATACACAAATGTTTATGCAAAATGCAATTGTGTTGAGCTATAGGCAAATTTTGTGTATTCGATTTGCAGCTAGCACCAATTGTTGTTTTTATTTTGATTTCTTGTCTTATGCCCTCCGCTTACCTTTGTTTTCTTCGACATCGTATTGTGACGAGTTGTGTTCTGCTGCTGGTATGGATTTTGTTGATTTGATTTTTTACTCTTGCTGGCGTGTGCCGACTGCACCTGTTGATCTTGTTTAAATATTGTGTTATTATTATCAATTTAGAAGTATACACATATTATATTTAAATTTCAGCATATTTTATTGCGAGTTTATATATGTTCATATATTCATGTGTAATAACTCAGAATAAAATATGCTGAAATTTAAATATAATATGTCCATACTAATTATTTGCTAATAATATCAAGTCATGTCAAAATATTCAAAGACGGGTGTAATCGAAGCAAGCCACCGAAATAAAACAACAAGGACTTAACAAGTGCAGCACCACCAGCAGCACACAAATGACGTCATGTCAAAAAGACAATCACATCAGTCAAATAATGTTGAAAAGAACATTGACAAGGGGAGGGACGCACGACGCGTACGACAATAGCGCTCGGCAGCCGACAAGAAACGAAAATAATAAAATCAATTGGTGTGAGTTGCAAAGAAGTCGCCCAAATATCCTAATAAGACTTGAAAATATCAAAATTAAAGCAATCGAATACACAAAATTTACCTACAGCTCAACACATTTGCATTTTGCCATATATGTGTATTCACCAATACATTTAAAGGCGGAAACATTGCCCAGCGTTTCAAATTTTAGCTGTTTTTTTATTTTAGAATATTTCATATGCATGTACACTGCTTGGCTTAGGTTAGACGCACGCTTAGTTGGCGTTACTATTTGATTTATTTGAAATAAAAAAAAATAATTTCAGTAATGAGTACTGCCTCCTTTGTTACTAATAACTTCATAAATCCGGTCCTTCATAGAATGATACAAGGAATGTATGTAGTTCAAGGAAATCTCGCTCCAAGCACGTTTAACAGCTGCAGTTAATGTTTCCTTATCTTCGTATTGCTTTCCTCCTTCGTATACCTTCCGTGTTAGCCAGCCCCAAACATTTTCAATTACGTTAAGATCTGGAGAATATGGTGGCCAAGTCATGGTATTAACGTTTTGACTCGAAATAAAAGAGTTTACTACTCGAGAGTTATGAATAGGAGCATTGTCTTGTTGAAAAATCCAAGGAATTGGTCCAAAGAGATCTTTTAGTTTTGGAAATACGGACTCCAATAATGTTTTGAAGCGATCGCCATTTATCTTTTGATCAATAAAAATCAAGTCAATTGTTCCATAAAACGTGATAGCACCCCACACCATTATTCCCCCTTCTCGGCTGTGGTGGCGACTTAAATATAGCTCATCTTTCCGCAAATCGTGATAATAATATTGAAATCCATCAGGGCCATCTAAATTAAAACGTTTTTCATCAGTAAAGACAACTGAACGCCAATCATTAGTCGAGTGTTAGATTGGACAGTCCACGTCATGTATTCTTTCGCTAATTGAAGCTGTTTTTCTTTGCGTATTGCATTCAAAGGGTGTTTTTCTTGATTTTTAGACGTTTCAGGTGTTCTGCATTTCTGATCGTACGCTGAACAGTTGAAAGGCTTGCTTTTACTCCAGCCAATTCCTTGATCTTAGCAGCAGACTTAGTCGAATTCGAAGCAATTCTAACAATTCTTCGTTCTGCTTTTTTTGATAGTGCTTTTTTTTCCCTTTGTAGTTATTTCCATATGCCTCTGGATCCTTCAAATATCTGTAAACAGTTCTAGAGCTGCGATTTATTTGTTTGGCAATGTTCCGATTGGACAGTCCTTACGAGTGAAGGACGTCTACTTTTTGACGTTCAGATACGTCCCCGGTCGCAATGTAAAAGCGTTTCTGGGTGTTGCTGGGGCCTGCCTCTATGTCATCGTTGACTGTACCGGCGGATTGTACCTCGTTTATTTTCATCGACTTCTTGTTGCCAATTTTGTTTGCTTTTCATATGATGAGTGCCACTACCATTATAAGTATAACTCCCGAGAGCGACCTGTTGATTATTGTAGCCTCCTCCTCTCGTTTGCCAATTTTTTTTTTTTTTTTTATACTTTGCTTTTATTTATTGAATCTTCTCATTTTTGAGACTAACAATAAGTGTATCAAATTTTATACTATAACCTAGCTAACAGTCATGTAGACTGGAACATTAGAAATGGCCCTGACAAATTATGGCTGCGTTGGAAGGTCGGTACGTTGCAGGCGGGATCGGTTGGAAACTCGAGTCAAGACCCTTGCGAGGGGATTTGGGTGGACAGTGAGTTTTTCATTATAGGACGCTTTTTGCTTGTCTATTTCATCTTTTACTGCGAAAATGCCGAGGTCCCTGTGGATGTTTTGGTTTCGAATATACCATGGTGCCCCAGTGATAGTTCGCAGGATCTTTGATTGAGCGCGCTGTATGATATCAATGTTGGTTCTGCTCGCGTTCCCCCAAAGCTGGGAGCCATACGTCCAGATTGGCTTAAGAGTGGAGTTATAGAGCAGGACCTTATAGTCCAGACACAAGGGTGATCGGGCGTTAATAATCCAGTGGAGGCTGCTGGCTTTCGAGATACGTTACTTCGTTGACTTGGGGGATCTGCGTGCTATTCAGGCAGAGCGGAGGGCAAGTTTGCCTGTTAAGAGTAAACGTTATGTGTTTACACTTTTGTTCGTTTATTTTGATACGCCAGTCAGATAGCCACTTCTCGACTACGATGAGATGTTTGGCGAGTTGGGTTGATGCACGGACTGGGCATCTGGAGCGGCTAAGGATCGCAGTGTCGTCAGCAAAGGTGGATGTTGTTAGTCGGTCACTTGTGGGAATATCCGCTGTGTAGAGGACGAATAGAGTTGGCCCAAGTGCGCTGCCTTGTGGGACTCCAGCTTCGATAGTGTAGTTGTCGGATATTGTTGTGTTGCATTTCACTGCGAAGGCTCTGTTATAGAAGTAAGATTCAAGGAGTTTATGAGTGTACCCAGGCAAGTGTGTTTTAATTTTATGCATAAGACCTTTGAGCCAGACGCGGTCAAATGCTTGAGATACATCGAGGAATATCGCGCTGCAGTATTCTCTAAGCTCGAAGGCTGTGCGAATCTCTGATGTTATTCTGTTAACTTGCTCGATAGTTCCGTGTTTTTCTCTGAAGCCAAATTGATGGGCTGGGATAATGTTGTGAGCTTCCATATATGGTATTATGCGCGTTAGAAGGCATTTTTCGAAAAGCTTGGACAGGCATGATAATAAACTTATTGGTCTGTAAGATTACGGGATCGTGTGATCTTTTCCAGGCTTCGGTTTCATTATTATAATTGATTTTTTCCATTTACTTGGGTAGTAGCCGAGACTTATACCATTGAAGAGCTTACAGATGACCTCAGCAGCACAGTACGGAAGTTTCATTATCATTTTTGTAGTTATTAGGTCCTGGCTTGGAGCCTTTTTTTGGTTTTAGCTCCCTAATGACTTTTGTAATCTCGTTCGGCCGAAATGAAGTTCGCGTTAATTCCGCCTCGGAGTGAATTTGCAGAAGAACATGTGCATTTGCTGCGGGGTTCGGCTGGAAGACGCCTCTGAGATGTATTGCAAATGTTTCGGCTCTGTCTTTGTCGCTGCGGGCCCAGCAACCTGAAGAATTTCTTATTGGGGTGACGGTTTCAATCGGAGAGCTTAGATTTGGGTGAGCCCTCCACAAGGGATGCTTTGTACTAGTTGGCGATAGTTTTTCTATATATTTTAGTTGTGCATTTTCAGCATCTTGCTTCAGAGCCCGGCTTAGTTTGCGGGTGGCTTCATTAAGACGTTGCTTTGAGCATGGTGACCTGCTGGTTTGCCACGCCCGTCGCAGACGCCTTTTTTCCAGAACCAGCTGTTTAATTTGCAGGCTGGTTTTGAACGTCTTAATTTTCACATCCTTCCCTTTTGGTGTTGAGATCCTGGCTGCTGTGACGAGTACCCCTTCCAGCGTGGCTGTAGAGTAGTCGATGTCCGATTCGATATTTAGTTGAGGAGTTAGCTCAATGTGGGAACTCACATACTTTCTGTATTTCATCCAGTTGGTGTTGTGCGACGTCAGCCTATGGGGGTGGTCCGCAATTTCTGGGCTTTGAAGAAGGGTTAACAACAAGGGCAAGTGGTCGGATGAGAGATCCGGCAGGGCCATGGCGCTTATAAGATCGCGTGGGATGTTTTTCGTCACCGCGAAATCAATTAGATCTGGGATCTTTCTGGGGTCTGCAGGCCATCACGAGGCGTGATCCCCAGTGCGTGTGTTTGGCATTGTAGTCTCCTGCAGCTATGAAGCGATCCCCCAGTGTGTTGTAGAAGTCCATGAATTGACCTTCAGAGATAGTAAATCGAGGTGGGCAGTAGACAGAGGCAATGCAAAGGTTGCCGTTTCCTGACTGCACATTTATGGACGTGGCTTGCAGGTAATTTGTTGCAAACCTTTGGTGAAAGTGGTGTTTTCCATCCGGATGATCTGTGCGGTAGAAAGTATAACCTCTTATATGGAAGTTATATCTCCCTGTGAGGTTCGTTTCAACCAGCAGCATGGCGTCGATGTGATTTATATTTAGGAATTGCGTTATTTCCAGTTTATGCCGTGAAATGCTGAAATGTGAAATGTGAAATACGTAGGTTAGACATTTATTATTTGGACTGTTGAGCTACAAGTAACTGAATCACCATATTCTGATTTTGAACAAGGGTTTGCATAGTTGTTTTCATGAATGACATGAGTTCCATCATACTTTGTTGCATGGTATACATCATAGATTCCAAATTGCTTTGCGGCTGCATCGGGACCTGTTGAGTGTTTTCTGAGTGTGGCTGAAGTGGATTTTCCATGCCTGTTCGTAGTGCTTCGGCGTATGAGAAGCCCTTAGTGGTATTTAGCGGACCGAATGATGATCTGGCTGCCTTGGCGAAAAATACGGTTGGCGTACTTTTTGAGTTATAATACGCATTTTGTGTATTTTGTTGACGCGTAGCTGTCGCTCGTTGCATGCGATTCTTCAGCTCCTTGTAGACCGCACAGCCTCTGTAGTTTGCCGTATGGTTTCCTCCACAGTTGCCACATTTTTTCTTTAAGGGGTCTTCTTTGTTTGCGGGGCAGTTTACGGAGTTGTGGGAGACTACGCAGACTGCCCGAAGTGTGCAGTATGTCTTTGTGTGTCCATACTCCTGGCAGTTTGTGCATTGTAGAGGGCCGTTGCGTTTGTGTGGTTCTTCCATGGTGATCCTTCGATGCAATAAGAGCTGCAGCTTGTAGATTGGGTGCACTTCGTTTTTCTTTAAGGCTTTGCTATCTGGTTCGAGCTCGACCTTGAAGAGTGGTTGCGGTTTCTTATTCCTGTTGATAATGTTGCTGACATTTTTGGTATAGAAGCCCTTGGCTTTAAGGGCTTCTTGAATCTCAGAGGGGGCGACGTCGGGTTCAATTCCTTTAAGTACAACTTACAGTCCCTTGCTGCTTTTTAGTTGGTAGGTGTAGAAGTTTTTTTTTGTTTCCTCCAGGTACTTAGACACAGCTCGGAAGTGTTCTTCGTTTGAACTTTAGTTTCGTGGATGTTCCCTTTAGTAAGCGGAACAACATGAAAATTATCGTTCCCGACCAGCGCAACAATTTCGTTGACCAGGGCGTTAAAGCTTTTTTCCCTTATATAAATAGGTGGGGGTTTTGGTTTCTTTTGGGTCTCCTGCCTCAGCTCTGCTTGGTTGTTCTCCGCCTCAGCTAAGATGGAAAAACGGTTATCATTGGAACTGCTAGTTTGGTCGTTGCTTTTGTTGATACGGTTGATCTTTGGTTTATTACCAACCGTGTTTAGTGGACTAAGCTTACGCTTAATCTGGATGCAGCGATCCATACCGGTCTGTATAGCCGGGACCGCTTGTTGCTTATCGAAGCTTACGGTTTTTGTTGACATTGCAATTTGCTCTGCGGCCGTTGGCACCGAATTCGCAATATTGGTAGTTGGTTTTGTTGTTGGTGGTGTTTTTGCTGCGACTGCAGAAATTGTAGCGCCTCTTGTTGTTGGAGCTTCTTCCATAGAAGCCGGCGGTGGTGGGGTTGGGCATTGGTAGCTCCATGATGTAGGAGTAGGGGTGAGCAGAGTGGTTGAGCAAGAGCTCGCTCTCTTGCTGTCGACGGTCAGTAGAGCCGGGTTGCAATTTGTTGACTTGCTTTCTTCAACGATATCGCGTGTTGAGAAGTAAGAGTAACAAGTGTTTCTTGGATTTACAGAGCTTCTACGCTCATTCTTTGGATCGCTGCTCATTTTTCGAGTTTATTATAAGTGGCACTTGTTAAATTAAGTCAAATATACACTTGCACTATCATAACACCAGTTATAATTATATATATTTTTCTTTGGCGTTACTTCGCGCAAGCTGCCTGTCAATTGTTATTCATGTAGTTTAGACTACTGATTTCAAATTCGTTACTTTTTCTCCACTTTAGATTTGTTAGTTCTTATTTTCACCGACAAAAGACGGAGAACACCGACCGACGAAGCCTCGCATTAAAAAACGCGTCCAACTCGTACAACGGTCTGATCGCGAATGAATGATCACGTTTGCCAATTAACATCAGTTCTTTTGTGTTATTGATGTTTATTTCCTTCAACATTTGCAAGGACAATATTTCCTCAACTGGACCCTCTTTTGCCATTAATTGGAATAATGGAGGTTTTGCTTCTGCGAAGGCCATTTCCTTGACCGTATATGAGTCATCCGCAATTTCTATTGTGGAGTTGTGGAACTGTATGAGGTATGTTCCTCTCAACCTGGTTAGCTCCCCGTCGATTTTTATCTCGCCATTGAAGTCGTTCAGCATGATGGTCCTCGGCGTGGTCGTTCACATGTTGGCTGTTGGTGATTCTACAGCTCGGCATTTGGTTGTTTAACAAAGGTATTATGCAATTATCGTTACTTACATCTATTAGATCTTTCTTATTACAAATTGTTTTTCGTTATGATTTTCGCAATTATTTTTTATAGCAAAGGTTACATTCTTACATCTAATTATATTTTCGAACTTGATCTCGTTTACAATTTTGCCCCTTTTTAAGGGTTTAATTAGCATGGCATCACAAATGGAATCTGTTACTAGTGGTATGTTTACCATGTACAGCATCTTCCTGCCATCTGTTGCTATTTTAATTTTTGAGAATTCTAAGAGTTCTTCTATATTCATGAATGCTATTGTCTCTTTTTCTAAAATTTGTTCTATGGCTGTAATCTCAGGTTCGGATAGGATAATTGAGTTTATTGTGTTTGTTTTTGCCCAATCTACTGAGCTTGTTAGGCTTTTTACTTCTTCCTTGAATAGTTGAATTGTATACTTAATTATCATGGCATATTGTATTTTCGTACTTTCGCTATCTTTGTTGACCTTAATGATTTCATTTGTAATCTGACCGAGTTCATTAATTCTATCGTTAAATACTTTATTAATTACTATTTGCTTGTTATTATTGGTCAATTGGTCATTCATTTTTGCAATGATGACCTCATGATCTTCGTGGTCCGGTGAACCGGCCAACCATTTCCAGACTCTACCTATCGCGTTTATTGACCGGGGTTTCCTTCTTACCGGTTGAAACTTTCTCAAGTTGGTCCTAATCTTTTGTAGTTCAAGTTTAAGTTTAAGTTTAAGTTTTTATATTGTTCTTATGGACGATCCTTCCGGACCTAGTTTTTATACCCGCCTACCCAAAGGGTAGAAGGGTATTATGGCTTTGTGCCGACCGAAAATGTATGTAACAGGCAGAAGGAAGCTTCTCCGACCCCATAAAGTAAATATATTCTTGATCAGCGTCAACAGCCGAGACGATATAGCCATGTCCGTCTGTCCGTCTGTCCGTATGAACACCTAGATCTCAGAGACTATAAGAGATAGAGCAACAAATTTTTCGCGACAGTATGTCTTATTGTTGCACGCAGATCAAGTTTGTTTTTGATTTTGGCCACGCCCCCTCCCGCCCCCGTAAATCGAATAAAACCGAATTGCGTCGTTTTAAACCTAGAACGTTCAGTTTTGGTATGCACAATACTAATCACCATGTTAATGATCTCTGCAAATTTGGTTACAATCGGATAAAAAACACAGAAGTTATTAAGATATTACTTTTATAAGGCGTTACCACGTGCAACTGCTAGTGCTGCCTAGCTAGTTGCTATGACACTCCGCGACATAATAATGGTGTTCAATAAACCAACTAAAGTGCCGCCAAGCTAATAACTTCGAACAAAGAAAATTTTGATATATTATTTTGGTATTTTTAGTATATTTTTTTTAGTATATTTTCAGTATATTTTGAAAAATATAATATTTTGATGGTAAAATTGGGTGGCGGGTATCTCACAGTCGAGCAATCTCGACTGTAGCTTTCTTACTTGTTATGGTTGTATTCCTGTCTTCTAGTACCACCTCATTTTAGAATTTAGGGGTCAACTTAGATCCTATTCTTTTATCTATATTATCCTACAAGATCCTATTCTTTTATTACATAAACTTTATCCCCAGGCTTATACTTCCTTATCTCCTTCCTTTTTTCGTTATGGCGAGCTAAATCTATTTCCTGTTTCTGTGCTATTTTCTTGCTAATCTGTCTGCGAGCCATTTCTAATTCTTGGTTATCGGGTGTGAACCGATTCCCAAAGAAGACTTCCGTCGTTTTCTTATTTGTTGTTGAATGTATGGAATTGTTGTATTCGTATGTGGCTTTATATATAAGATCCTCGAAGGATATGTTCTCGTTATCTCTTTTAAGGCACCTCATTATTTCGGTCAGAGTCGAGTGGAATCTCTCGATTTGTCCATTGCTAGTTGAGTTGTATGGGGGTGTCATATAGACAGTGGTTTGGAGCTGATCTTGCAGCAGAAATTTTATTGACGCTGAGTTCAGTGCTTTTTCGTTGTCCATGATTATTAGTTTGGGCATTCCGAAAGCTATCATTAACTCCTGTAAAGGATGTTTTTTAATCTTCAGAGGCTCTTGATTTAAGTATTTTGATCTGGGAGTATTTAGAGAATTTGTCTATTGCCGTCAGTACGATGTTTTTCCTTGTGATATATAAGTCTATGTGTACGATTTCTCCCGGAAAGGTGGGTATTGGTGTTGCCTGTAGCTCCCCGCGTTGTGGGTGTCTATCGTATTTAGCTGTTTTGCACGTTTCACACAACCTTACTATGGCTTCTATTTTTTTCTTCATTCCAGGGAAAAAATATTTGTCTAAAATCTGAATTTTGTTTTCTATTGGATTCTTGTGTGCCCTCCTGTGTTCTTTTATCATTATATCGTTCTGCTTGTCTTCGGTCTTTATATCTGTTACAATTTTCTGAGTGTATCGAACCTTAAAACTGCCAAAGTGAGTCGGGTAGATATTTTGTATTTTTCCCATTATGCTTTCTGAACAGTATAGTCCATTGACAATTCTCGGATCCAGCCTTTCTTTTAGTATCTGGATAAGTTTTTCGTCGGAAAAGGTATACTGAATTCGTAGGACTCATTATCGGATGACAAAAGGAAAAGTTGATTTTTGAATACATTTATGGGTACCAGCATCGTTGGTATCAGGTTGTGTGAGGAACTTTCGTCGCTGTGTATGGTAGCGGTGGTGCTGTTTACCTGCGTGGCTGGAGGGTACCTAGACAATGCGTCTGCCACTACATTTGTGATACCTGTCTTATACTTTAGATCATAGTTATATTCTTCTATAATGTTTTTCCATCTCTTAAGCTTGGCGTTGTGATTTCTGTGGCTAAGAGAACCCGTGAGGGGTTGATGGTCTGTATATATAGTGACTTTTGCCCTACCATATAGATACATGCGTAGGTTTTCTAATGCCAATTTTATTGCTAATATCTCCTTTTCATTTGCTGCGTAATTTTCTTCTGCTTTCGATAGCGTGCGGGAGATAAATGTTATTGGTCTGCCGTTTTGTTCCAGAACGGCGCCCAGGGCAGTATTCGATGCGTCGGTGGTTAGTTGGAACTCCTTGGTAAAGTCGGGGTAGGCTAAGGTTACGTCTCGTGAGATCAAGGTCCTTTTTATTTTTCCAAATGCCTCTACAGCGTCTTTACCTAACGTCACCTTGATTTTACTGGATACGTTTTTGGATAACCGACCGTTTTCCCCTCGAAGCAATGAGGTTAATGGTTTCGACAGTTTCGCAAAATCTCTAATAAACTTCCTGTAGTAATTTGCTAATCCTAGGAAAGAACGCAGGTCTTTGAGTGTTCTTGGCAGCGGAAATTTTTCTGTGGCTTCTATCTTTGACAGGCTGGTTTTTACTGCCTCCTGAGAGATCGCAAAACCCAGAAAATCGACTTCGGGTTTGAAGAAGTCACACTTATCTATTTGTACTTTCATGTTGGCATTGTTAAGCGTACTGAACACTATGATCAAGTCCCTAGCGTGGTCTTCCTCAGATTGACTGAAGACAATTATATCATCGATGTACACATAACATATCCTACCCACAAGATCTCTCAAGAATTCGTCGAGAGCTCTTTGAAAAATGGCCGGCGAATTCTTTAACCCAAACGGAAGCCTGGTAAATTCATATTTGCCATTATTAATAGAGAAAGCTGTCTTTTCTATGTCCGATTTTTTAAGGGGAATTTGATGAAATCCGCTCTTGAGATCGAGGACTGAGAAATATTTATTTTTCCCAAGTTGTGCAATAATTTCTCCGATCTCAGGGATCGGGTATCGATCCGAAATTGTCACTATATTTAGTTTCCTATAATCTATAACTATTCTGTAATTTCTTTCGCAAGAAGCGTCCTGTTTTTTTGGAACTACCCATACGGGGCAATTGTATGGTGAGCGCGAAGGTCTTATAATACCATCTCGTATCATTTGCTCCATTTGTTTCTCGACTTCAGCTCTTAGCGAAGTAGGGTAAGGGTAATGCCTACTGTACACCGGGGTGTTCGATGTTGTTCTGATCGTTCCTTCCACAGTTGTGGTATATATTAATTTTTCGTCTGGGTCCGCGAAGAGATTCTCGTTGGCTCTTATTATTTCGTTAAGTTTCTGTTTCTGAGAGCTAATCATGTGTTCGGTTCTTAGTCCTATATTGTGTACGGCTTGGGTAACTAACTGATTTAGCTTGATCTTCTGGATTCCATTGAGAATAAGTTCTTCTACGTCAATGACAGCTTTCAAATTTTTAAGCGTGTCATTACCAATTATGCCGTGAAAAGCTTCTAGCGTGGGGAGCAGGAAGAATCGGATCGGGGGGTATTCTGAGTTGAATAATCTCAAGAAGGTGTGGTGTGTAATTGGAGTTTTTCCTCCGATAGAGTTTGCAAAAAATATGTTGTCGTTTCTTTTAGGGTTGCCTACAAGTGTAGTTTGAATATAGTTTTGGTTGGACCCTGTGTCCACTAAAAAATTCAGAAAGTTTCCGTTCTTCGCTTTGCATCGAATGAACGGCAACGAAAAACGATTTAATCTAAAAAATGGACGTCTGGGGCTGTTACTATCTCTTCCTTTTGCTCTACTTCGTTTTCTACGTGATTCTGGGTTGCCCATTCAGCAAGGTTCTCCTGCTGAGGATACTCCCAGTATTCGGTCATTTGATCGTTCAAAGTTTCATAATATTGTTCTTCAGTTGGTACCTCGTACTCTGGTTGTTCCGGTATTCCTGTGGCAATATGATACTGCCGTTGGAATTTTGGTGGGGGCCCTGTTCTTCCCTCAGGAGAGGGTCGTTTTGTGAAAGGGTCGACTGGTTGGGGCCTATTCATATAATTGATCCTTTTGCTGTGAATCGAGGGATCTATCTCCATTGGGACAGGCCTAGGTTGTGGCTTTGGGCCTAATGGTCGTGGTGGTCCTACACTCTTCTGCCATGGTGCTGAAAGGGTGTACTGTTGTTGTGGCATGTATTGAGAAGGTTGCCTAACTGGTGGGCTTGGCAAATTTTGTTACATTATTGGCGCTCGTTGCAAATGTACCGGTGGTGGCGTCGGGTTGTAGTACAATCGAGGATCGAAATTTCTCCATTGGTCACGGTGCTGAGGGTGTCTACCCTGGATTACAAATCTAGCATCCCTGATGGGTTGAGTATGTCGCGGAGGCAACGAAGGCGCTGAGGCTCTGAATCTTGGGGCATAAGCATTCCTTTGTTCTTGGTTTTCTACTACTTCGCAAAGATGTAACGCGTGACTAAGATCCCTGGGTTCTTTCAATGCTAGGTGCCTTGGCAGATCCCCGTTGAGTCCACGAATGAACGTGTCTAAAGCTTTTTCACGGTAAACGCGCGTTAGTGCTCTTATACTTTCTGGGGATTCCTCTTGGGCATTTATCTGATTTAAGATTAAGGAGATTTGATGGTACACCGACTGGTAAAATTCAGAGATGTTCAATTTCCCTTGGGTCATGGAAAACAATTGGTACTCAAGTGTCTTCAGGTCGCGTTGATCAGCCTACTGCTTAGACAGACACCTTGAGATAGCCTTCCAATTCAGCGGTGTATTGTAGGATTCTAAGAATTTTTCGGCCTCGCCTACTATGTGTGTGCGGACAGCTAAAGTTAGTAGATAATATTTATAAGTATCTTCATGTCCGTCGTATGTCCTCATGATACGGTCAACATTCTTTTTCCAGGAACTAAATGTTGCTTTGTCCCCCGAGAAATCTTTGATTAACTTGGCTATCACTGATACCCCGTCTTGATCTGGGTTAGCAGGTGCTCTACATTCGACATCTCGTAGTGTTTCGAAACCCTCATTATATTCTTCACTCAAAGTTTCCTTAATTAATCCCTTTAATAGAGTTTTTAATTCTGGAGTTGGAACAGGAGCTGCTCCAGCTATTGGAGTACTCGCGGTTGGTCTCCCATGCTCTGTGTTCATGGCTGGTCTCCTAGCCCCTATACCACTTGTATCTGTGCCCAAATTTAAGTTGGCTAAAGTTTCGCTTAACTCCCTTTTCATGGTTGATCTTTCCAAACGGACCGACTCTTTTCCTTTCTTTTGATTTAAAATATTAGCACAAGATTGAGAAATATATATTTTTTTTCGCGTGTAGTTTAGACTGGATAGAGTGAAGAGCTACTACTCTTTTTCCTCTTTTTTTTCTTTGTGTTTTTTTCTAAAATATATTTTGGGTTATTTAGTCCTATCCTACTGATGGCTAATTTTTAGGTATCTTTTCTTAATTAATTTTTCCTCTCCTTATATATTATATAAAAATTGGTTAAAGTTAATTTTGATGAGATTCTTTCTATAATAATTTTTTCTGTAATATATTTTTGTATCTGTTTCTTTCCCTTACTTTTTTTCATTTTTTTTTTTATTTTCTTATTTTTATGCTATTTCTTTTTATTAATTTTGTCTTAATAAAGGTGTTTGTAATCTTACATTAAATTATTCATCCGGCGATCTCTGCACTGACCCTCTGGACAAAATCCTTTTTGAAGCTGTGGCCACGGCGACTCGACTACTGGGGCTCCTCGGGGTACTTTTTATGCAGTCTCCTGCGAACGTATGCAACAGGAGTATCGGCGGTACTGGGGTTTTAGAATTGGTTTCGGGGAAAATTATTTTTTCCTTAGGCACTTGTTTGTGGCTCTTCTCCACTGTTTTTAGGCACTTGGTGGCTTTTTTCACTAGTGGGTGGATAAAAAAAAATTTCCTTTTAAGTGACCCGATAAATCACTCGGTGATTTTTCACTACTGTTCCGCACTTTAGTGGCTTTCTTTTAGGCACTCTTTGTGGGTTTTTTTTCCGAGCACTTGGGGCGACGCGTTATTGTTAATGTGTTTTCCGCGGTTTTAACTCAAGTCACTGAAGACTGCGTTGTTGCGAGTTAAATATTAGTGGCTTATTTTAAGGCACTCTTTGAACACTCCGACGATTTCGCGTTTTATAACATCAACTTTTATCGGGTCCCTGCTCGGGCGCCACTTACGCGATTGCGTGAAACGTTGAGTAAAAAAAAAACACAAAGTGTTTTTTTGATTTTGGTGTTTATTAATTATTATTATTTGTTGATAACCTTGGTTTCGCTGTTGCTATTGTTTTGGTTGACGTTAACGTTTTGGCTGCTGGTGTGCGATTGTTGGTGTGTTCTTTTAATTCCTTGTACCTGCGCCGATTACACCTGTTTAAGTGTTGCGCACATTGATAATATTTTAAAACAATTGCTATGGACATATTATATTTAAATTTCAGAACATTTTATTGTTATTATTATTATTATTATTATTATTTTTATTTTTATCAGGCAAACTTAAATTATGAAATGCTAAAATAAATAAAGCAGTTTTAAAATATATAAATTATTATATACATACATACATATACACTACGTATTTTTTTGAACATTCTAACTCTAGTTTAAACTAACTAAAAAAATGTAAATAAGTTAGTTTTATTTTATTTATTAAATAAATAATTATAGTAATTTTCAGAACACTTTCTAAATCGCAATAAAATTTGTTGAAATTTAAATATAATATGTCCACAGCAATTGTTTTAAAATAAAAATTAAAAACCACATCACAAACGCACCACTAGCAGCCCAAAACGTTAACGTCAACCACCAAAACGTTAACAATAACAACAAAGGCATATGAAACCGAAGGAGAGAAGAGAACACTTTAGAACTCAATAAAAAACATTGACACATTGTGAAGTCAAAAATTCGAAAATATGAAAAGCACTACAATGTTCGCAAATGGTAATTGTTAAATAGCTACTCGTGTGAATTGATTTTTTAAATTTTATTTTTCCTGGATAGAGCTAGATTTATCAAGAATTTTAACGAAAAACTTTTCATGCGGAAATGCGTAGTTTTTTTTTTTACAGAATTTTAAAGTTTAGGAAAATACCATGTATTTTGTTGTTGGCTATTCACTCTCCTTTGTATGTACCGGCCGCTGGTTGTTCTCTCCCACTCTCCTTTTTTTTTCTACAGTGGCCAAAATCGATTTTATGCAAACCAAATATTGCATTCATACAACATGAAGAAGAAGTGCCACGGGTGAGGGGGTGAGAAAATAATTCACCCGATATGGAGAAAAATGGGGGAAGGGAAGAAAGAAAAATCGCGCGATTTTTTTTTTTTTTCAAAAAAAACGCAACATGTATGTATGCAATATTTGGTTTGCAAAAAATCGATTTTGGCCACTGTAGGAAAAAAAGGAGAGTGAGAGAGAACAACCAGCGGCCGGTACATACAAAAGAGAGTGAATTGCCAACAACAAAATACATGGTATTTTCCAAAACTTTAAAATTCTGTAAAAAAAAAACTACGCATTTCCGCAAGAAAAGCTTTTCGTTAAAATTCTGGATAAATCTAGCTCTATTCAGGAAAAATAAAATTAAAAAAATCAATTCACACGAGTAGCTATTTAACAATTACCTCACAAATTGCCGGCAGCTCTTCACACACAATCAATTTGCTCATATACATATATTAACACATGCATACATAGCGCTTCGACTAACATCAAACGTGTGCACGTTCGAATGCGGCGTAGGCCGTCGCAACCAAAACCGTTTTTGTGCAGTTATTTGTCGGTGGGCAGCAACGTCTTACGACCCAACATGTTCGTGGGCAGCATCGCAGTACTTTTATTTTGATACTGCCCACCAAAAAGTCCTCATGAAAAGACCAGTCTACGTATTGTATGGTTGGCCGTCAGCCGTCAGAGGAAGCAAGGGGACCAACATGTAATCCCAGTATTGGCTGGGGCACGTGCCGTCCTTGCTCCTACTGTCGGAAGTGCGACTGTACTCTCCACGCGAGGGCGGCTGGAAGCAGACCCCTAGCACGGTCATGTCTCTGCTAGAGGTGCTGACTAATTGTAGTCGGGCGAAGATCGTGAATCTATAAATCACCCCAATCCAAGGTGGAACAGCATACACTGATGGATGCATGGCCGGGGGGTAGCCCGGTCTCTAGTATACGGACTCTGGATACCTTTCGTCCTCCAGTTTCATTTAGACTTTCCACGGTATGCGGGCTATGCCGTGGATGACCTTCCCTTCCCGCCTACTCGTGGGATCTTAATTAATGGATCAATTTTTAAAAATAGAAAAGTCTGATACGGCTTTAAAAGTATCATCTCCGGGCGATGCCTTCACGGCCGACCCCTATACCAGCACTGCAGCCAGTGGGCTGCTGGCTTCCACCCCCAATACTACGGGTCTCGACTCTAGTATTCTAGGGGACCCGGATAGGCCACGAACTCCCTTGGACACAGGGTTCGCTAGTGCTGAACTTCCGTCCAGTAGCGGTTCAGTCCGTCAGCAACCCGTCGAGGTATTGTCCTCGGACGAGGAAGCTAACTGCGACCGAATCAGCTTTGCTGACGACGCTTCCGTGGCCTCTCAGAGGTCAGGCCTTACGGAAGCAGGCTCTCAGATCCAGTTGCTGCGGCTGGAATCTAAGGAGGCCTTTATTAAATTGAAGAGCCGCGAGAAGAAGCTTTTTAAAGCTGCACTCGCAAAGGGTTCTAACAGAGAGGAGGCACTGGCTATCGCCACTGCGCCCCCCGTTAACACCAAGGCTAAACGGACGCGCGCTGACGATACCATCGTCGAGCCCACCAGCTCTTCAAAGAGGTTCAAAAAGACTCATAAGGAGTCCACGAAACCACTCTTCAGCCAAGTGGTTAGCAGCGTGAAATTGGGCTTCACTTCGGCTGATCCTACCAAACCCCTCTCAGCGGAGCAGTTGGCTACGTTGAAATCCAGCATTCTAAAGGCGGTGCTGTTGCACTCTTCACCAACGGTTAGTCCAGGTTGCGAGGGCTGTATACCCCGAAATGAGTGACTGCTTTTGGTGTGCGAGGATAACAGCACTGCCAATTGGGTCAGGGGAGCTGTTGGACACACCAGGTCCATCAGCGCCCTTCACGTCAAATTGCTGGAGGAAACGGAGTTCCCCAAGGCTCACCTCATCAGAGGTTACTTTCCAAGTAGTGCTGAGTACACTCCTGCAACCATCCTGGAATTTATTGGGCTCCAGAACGCCAGCAGCTTCTCCACGAAGCTGTGGCGGGTGGTGCAGCACAGCCTTAACGGCACAACGACTCACCTCGCAATGTTGGTTGACGAGGAGTCGTACAGGGCTCTGAAGGAGTGCCAAGGGAAGGTGAAATTCTGCTTTGGCAGGGTCAAACTGATCCTAAAGAATTCAGCTCCCAAAGCCTCCTCCGCCACCCCTGCTCCATCCACATCCTCACCCGCTCCCTCTCCTGCCAGTGCCGCTCCGGCAACGGTGCCAGTGATTCCCTCAGGGATTTCAGCATTGGCAGACCCTGTGGCCTCCACGAGCGCTGCGACCGTATTGGTACCCAAGGTTCCTTCCCCCACCCCATCGGCCATTGTGGTCACAGCGCCGAAGGGCCCAACTAGACGGGTGACAAGTGGTCACCGTCCGTCAACCGTCAGAGGTGCCTCGGCCAGGCCCACTGCCAGCAGCTCAGGCCGCAACCCACCCGCAAGGGCACCTCCCACGAGCGGGGTCGCAAGGCGACCTCCCCCGAGTGGCTCGTCCCGACCGCCGAAGGGCATTCGCGGAAACGACTCTCGGAGGGCAAGGCAAGTGGCCTTGTCTCAACCGCCATCAGGAGGGAAGATGAGCAAGCTTAAAGTGCTCCAGGCGAACCTGCACCACGCTCGAGAAGCTTCGGCCACAGTGTGCAGGATCGTCTGTGAAGATCAAATCAACCTGGCTCTCGTCCAAGAACCATGGTTGATCGGTGGCCAAATACGTGGACTTTCATGTGGATCATGTAAGTTGTTATATGACCGTATGGGAGGTGCCCCGTGCACTGCTATACTTATGGATAACAGTGTCAGACATTTCCCACTAACTAACTTCATCCACAGAGACCTAGTAGCAACGGCTATTGAGGTAGCCACTGCAGACGGTGTCCGGGAAGTTGTGATCGCCTCCGAATACTTCCCGGGCGATGTGGATGATGTACCCCCAGCAGAGGTCCAGCGGCTGGTGGAATTCTGTCGCCGCAACAACAAGCCGCTCGTGATCGGCTGTGATGCCAATGCACATCACACGATCTGGGGGAGCAGCGACATCAACAAACGTGGTGAGTCCCTTTTAGACTACTTATTGTGTTGTTAGATGTTGTTAGATGTAGCTAACATAGGGTGCAAACCCACTTTTATCAATGCTATTGGGGAAGAGGTTTTAGATCTCACCCTAATCAGCACCTCGATAGCGAGTTCGCTTGTTAATTGGCGGGTCACAGACGAAGCCACTTTGTCAGACCATCAGCACATCAGGTTTGACCTCCCTGGCCAAGTCGAAATTCGCCAAAACTCCTTTTGTCCCAAAAAGACAAATTGGGAGCTCTTTAAAGCCTCTGTAGCTTTCAAAGCAGACCTATTGGTCAGCAATCCTAGCTCTATCAGTGAGATAGAACTGGCTGCCAATCTGCTCCAAGATGTGCTTGTCTCATCCTTCGAGGACAGCTCAGTCCAGAAGACCCTAAGGGTCAATCGGAAAATTCCGTGGTGGAATGAGGAACTGGCTGTCCTTAGAAGGAGGGTTAGAAGCCTTTTTAATAAGGCTAAATCTAACCGTACTAGTTGGGACGTCTATAGGGACGCTCTTACCAACTACAACAAAAGCATTAGACGAGCTAAACGCGATACATGGCGCAACTACTGTGGTAGCTTAAAATCGCTGCCAGAGGCAGCGAGGCTTCATAAAGTATTGGCTAAAGGGTCGTCTAATGGAATAGGGCTTCTTAAAAGAGCAGATGGTTCTTTCACTCAAGATCGCAGGGAAACACTTGAGCTTCTACTGCAAGTCCACTTCCCGGGTTCTGTGGCGAATCCAGATCTCTCCGGTCGCGATGACGCCACTTTGTCACCGGACTCACACGGATTCAGCCTATCTGGATCCATCTTCGACCCCGAAAAGGTCAAATGGGCTGTAGATTCTTTTGCTCCTTTCAAAGCCCCAGGGGGTGACAAAATCATCCCAGCCCTTATTCAAAACAGCATGGCTCATATTCTTGATCCACTGGTCGGCCTTCTTAGAGCTAGTTTTACTTGGGGATACATACCCATCTCTTGGAGGAGAGTTAATGTAGTATTCATCCCCAAGCAAGGGAATCGTCCGCTTGACCAGCCTAAGTCCTATCGGCCGATCAGTCTTACCTCCTTTCTGCTTAAAACGGCGGAAAGGCTTATAGATATGCACATTCGGTGCTCTCTGCAGACGTCGACACCTCTGCATCCCACACAGTTTGCGTACATAGCCGGCAGATCGACGGAGGTCGCTCTCCACAGGTTAGTGGGAAAAATTGAAAGAGCCTTTGTATCCAAGAACATTGCTTTGTGCTCTTTTCTGGATATAGAAGGTGCTTTTGATAATACCGGCTACGGGTCAATCTCTACTGCTCTAGAACGTAGAGGAACTGCCCGTCCTTTGATCCGGTGGATTGAAGCTATGCTCAAACACCGGATTATCACTTCCACCCTGGACTCCACGACTGCATGCATTAATGCAGTCAAAGGCTGTCCCCAGGGAGGGGTTCTATCCCCCCTCCTCTGGTCCTTAGTAGTTGACGAGCTACTAGTCTTACTCTCCGAGCAGGGCGTTGAAGCTATCGGCTATGCTGACGACCTGGCTCTAATAGTGACCGGGAACTATACCAGCACCGTGACAGAGTTGATGCAATCAGCTCTGAACACGGTAAGTAGATGGTGCGCAGATGTTGGTCTTAGCATCAATCCACAAAAAGCTATTATAGTTCCTTTCACTAGGCGCTATTCCGTTGACATTGGTCAACTTTATATCAGCGGCTCCCCTGTGGGGCTATCCAACGAAGTCAAATATCTAGGGGTGACCCTCGATAAAAGTCTAAATTGGAACTCCCACCTCAGCAACACCCTCACAAAGGCGACCCATGCCATGTGGGCCTGCAGGAGATTCTTTGGTAGAATCTGGGGTCTTAAATCCTGCACCATCCGGTGGCTTTTTGCCATGATGGTCAGACCGATCGTCACCTATGCTGCTATTGTGTGGTGGCCAAAGGTTACGTAGGTCACTGCCATCAGCAAATGCAATAAATTGCACAGGCTGCTGTGCCTCTCACTGACAGGTGCACTTCGTACCTGTCCCACCGCAGCAATGGAATCGATACTGAATCTGACTCCGCTGCACATCCAAATTGAATAAGTCGCTGCTATGAGCCTTCTTAGAATCAAGCTCCAATCAGGGCTTCTAGCTACCGAATCAGGACATGCTAGCCTGATCAAAGATATTCCTGGCATAGATATCTGCACTAGATCCGATACTATAACAAAGGAACTTTTATTTGGTACTAAAGTCAGAACCCTCATCCCGGACCGGAAGGACTGGGACACTGGCAACCCCATCAGCGACCCCTACGGTATTGGAGCTGGGATCTTTGGACCCAACTCTAAAACCTCAATTGCTATGGGCAAATGGCCCACAGTCTTCCAATCTGAGGTTCATGCCATCGAGCTCTGCTGCCGTCTGATCCTAGAGAAGGGAATTAGAGGAGAGAACATATACATCTTCTCTAACAGTCAAGCCGCCATCTTAGCCCTCTCTTCTAAAAGAGTAAGCTCTCGACTGGTAGCCGATTGCTGGAACTACCTCCAGAGACTGTCTCTTACTAACAACGTCATCCTTCCATGGTTACCTGGACACTCTGGTATCCAGGGCAATGAGCTGGCGGACGAACTTGCTAGGGCCGGTTCGTCAGCTACTTTTTCCGGCCCTGAGCCCTTCTGTGGCATGGGTTGGTCAACCATCTCAGCTATTGTTAAAACCTAGGCTGTTAGGTTGACTGATCGCTACTGGTCGGTCCAACCAGGGATGCGGCAAGCCAAGGAGCTTATCAATCCCGTGGTCGACCGGAAAACCAGCTTACTTTCCAGGAGGGATCTTCACCTCCTCGTTGGCTATCTTAGTGGCCATCATACGGTGAACTATCACCTCACTAAAATGCGTCTGTCTTCTGATGCTGAGTGCAGACTTTGCAAAGAGGACGACGAGACAACCAAACACATTCTGTGCGACTGTCCAGCCTTGGTGTGGACTAGGAGGAAACATCTGCACGTGGATACCGCAGGTCCCGAGCATATTGTGCGTTCCTCGACAAAAGATCTGCTCTGCTTCATTAGGGAAGCAGAGCAACTTTTGTCTAGCTAGGGAGAGCTTATAGGCACAAAAGACCTCCATGGTCGCAGTGCCTCGCACCTTCTCTATTGGGAGACTCCCTTTTTCAAATAATAATAATAATAATTGTATGGTTACTGCTCATGGTTATTGTTTAATAACTCGAGCATCAATTCAGTCGTCAAAAAAAGCTGTTTCGATATGTTTGTATTGTGTTGAGCGTATGTAAATATGTCAAAACATAATGTGTATGCGCCGCAGTTGATGTTTGTGCTTCAATTTTAATTTTTCAGATTTCAGACTGAGTTTCATTTCTTCTTTATTTCTATGTATTGCTCTAACACTAATAATTAAGGAATTCTAGTCAAGGTCATCGACGGTGCGCGCATCACGAATTGAGATGTTCGTTTCTGCCTGTGGCCACTAATCATACAATATGTAGATATACGATTTCATGCAAGCGTAAACGCACACACTCGTTTCGGTATAGTCAGAGATGGCCCCACGTTTAGTTGCATGTTGGCTAGAGCAAAAATGTGTCAGAAAATTCGGTTGCGTTTAGTCCGTTAGCGGTTGCATTCGAACGTCTAAACGTTTGCTGATTGTCTTGTACTGCTGCTGCGTCATTGAATATGTTAGTGAATACACATATGCTTATGAAAAATGCAATTGTGTTGATCTATAGCAAATTTTGTGTATTCGATTTGCAGCTAGCACCAATTGTTGTTCTTATTTTGGTTTCTCGTCTTGTGCCCTTGTCCCCTTACCGTTGTTTTCTTCGACATCGTATTCTGACGAATTGTGTTCTGCTGCTGGTAGTGATTTTGTTGATTTGATTTTTTACTTTTGCTGGCGTGTGCCGACTGCACCTGTCGATCTTGTTTGAATATTGTGTTATTATTATCAATTTAGAAGTATAGACATATTATATTTAAATTTCAGCATGTTTTATTGCGAGTTTATATATGTACATATATTCATATATAATAACTCGGAATAAAATATGCTAAAATTTAAATATAATATGTCCATTCTAATTATTTGCTAATAATATCAAGTCATGTCAAATTATTCAAAGACAGGTGTAATCGGCGCAAGCCACCGAAATAAAACAACAGCGACTCAACAAGTGCACCAACAGCAGCATAACTATCAACGCAAACGAAATCGAAAGATGCAGACAAGAAAACATCGAAATGTGAAGGTCATAAAATAATAACAATCCAGCAATGCATATGAATCGGAAGAAAACAACAAAAACAGCGTGTTATTAATCAGCTGTATACTCTTGCCTACAATTTCTATGTTTTTGATGCCAGAGCAATATAAGGCAACAAGGAGGAGCATAAACTATTCAACTATCCAAATGAGGCATTCAGAAATCACAAATATGAAACGCTGGGCAATGCACTCAAATTGACAAGCTCCACCCATACTATTGTATGTTGTCATATACGTGCATTTACCAACACATTCATGCATATGAAATATTCTAAAAATCAAAACAGATAAAATTTGAAACGCTGGGCAATGCTTCGCCTTTGAATATATTGGTGAATACACATATAAGGCAAAATGCAAATATGTTGAGCTATAGGCAAATTTTGTGTATTTGATTGTTTTAATTTTGATATTTTCGAGTCTCATTAGGATATTTGGGCGACTTCTTTTCAACTCACACCAATTGTTTTTGTTATTTTCGTTTCTTGTTGGCTGCTGAGCGCTATTGTCGTACGCCTCGTGTTGCCTCCCTCCCCTTGCCAATGTTCTTTTCAACATCGTTTGACTGATGGGATTGTCTTTTTGACATGACGTCGTTTGTGCTGCTGCTGGTGGTGCTGCACTTGTTGAGTCGCTGTTGTTTTATTTCAGTGGCTTGCGCCGATTACACCTGTCTTTGAATATTTTGACATGACTTGATATTATTAGCAAATAATTAGTATGGACATATTATATTTAAATTTTAGCAGCAGAACACAATATGTCATGCCAACAAAAAGATCACAGCAGTCAAACAATCTCGAAGAAATCAAGGGTAAGAGGAGTGCAGAAGACAAGAAACCAAAATAACAAAAACAATTGGTGGTAGCTGCAAGTTGAATACAAAAATTTTCCTATAGCTCAACACATTATGCATTTTGCATAAACATATGTGTATTCACTAACATATTCAAGGACGCAGCAGCAGTCCAAGACAATCAGCAAACGTTTAGACGTTCGAATGCAACCGCTAACGTACTGAGCGCAACCGAATTTTCTGACACATTTTTGCTCTAGCCAACATGCAACTAAACGTGGGGCCATCTCTTACTATACCGAAACGAGTGTGTACGTTTACGCTTGTATGAAATGGTATATCTATGTACGTATTGTATGGTTAGTGCTGTGACCTTCTTGTCGTTCTCTTCTGTTCGGCTCGTTTGTTTCAATTGATTTTGTCGTCTTTGCTGCTTTTGATTTGTTTACTTTTTGCTTGCATGCGGAGACTGCACCTCTTGATCGACTTTTTATTATGTTTAAATAATTAGTATAGACATATTATATTTCAGCATTTTTTATTGCAATTTAATATAGGCACATATAATAGGAGAATTTTGATTTTTAATTACATTCATATTTTTATTTACATATGTACATATGAATGTGCATACATACTATGTAAGATAGTATAAATTTGCAAAAAGGCGGCTATAAAAACTATTCACGAAAAATTTCGCACATCTTTTCATTTTTAAGTTTCCAATACTATGGATGGTGGAAAGTGTGGACCACAATTCAGCTGCTTAAAAACAAAGATAGCTGTAGGCAATTATTTTGAGATTAGTAAGTGAATGCAATGCACGCATTGAAACATCTAAAAAATAAAAGCGATTAAAAGTTTATTTTGGTAATTGTTAAATAGTCGCCAACTATAACCGATTTCTTTCATTTATTTTGAATTTTTGTAAAAAGCTTTTCTTGAGAAAGACAGTAATTTTTCTTTACCCGCCTACCTAAACTGTAGAAGCACTAACCAAAGAACATACATATGTAATAGAGACTTCATACATCCGAAACGACACGAACATCGTTTTTTGGTTTTTCAAAACCCTTCATACGAAACCTGAAGCAGTAAACAGTGAGAACTCGAGGATCAATTAAGTCATAGATCAACGGCGAAACGATAACAATAAACTCATTTTTATGTTTTTTCGTATATGTGTGTCATACGCGTATATAACAAAACATAAGGTGTATGCGCCGCTGTGCTGCTTGTCCAACCGCTTCGATATTAATATTTTAGATTTCAATCTGTTTCATTTCAGAAGTGTCTCGCTTGGTTATTGAAAAGTGTATACTCTTATTTATTTCTATATATTGCTCTGTGACTAATAACTAAGAAATAGGCTTGTCATCTTTGCTTGGCTGCTCCTGTTTTGGGATTGTTGTTCTTTCAATTTGCAGTTGCGTTTGTAGAGCTGTTTAACGACTTTCTATATAGTAATCTCAGCAAATTTTTTATCGGAAGTAAGTGTATGATAATTTTTATATAATAATAGTCTTTCGATTTTTAATTACATTCATATTTTTATTTATTTTCATTAGTGTTTAAAACTTATTAAATTGATTCACGCTTAAATACATATACATATATGTACGTATACGTATATACATATGTACGTACATATATGATAGTGTTGACATTATAATTAGTGCATTTTCTAATACAATAATATTATAATAATTAATTAATCATTTTATATTATTATTATGCTATTATATTATTACTATAAAATGATTACTGTAATAAATAAAAAATAATATTTATATTATATCAGATATTAATAATAACTCAATAATGTTATCAAACAATAGGCATCTCACGAAATGCTGATCTTAATAAACTACATCCATATATCAACAATATCCCAATAATATAAAAAACAACAAGCATTTCACAAGAAATGCTGATCTTAATTAAACAGGAGCTCAGATATAAACTATGATAATTTTTTATAAAATAAAACTATTGAATTATACCCAAGTGCCATTTATATTTTTATTGTTAAGTATAAATGAATTTCATCACAAAGTGTGTGGCGTCACCCAAATATTTCTCTCAAACCGAGACTTCATTATTGTAAAACCTCAGAAGCTAAGTTCAGTTCTTAAGATACTTTGAGTGCGAAGACTTCACAATAAAAGTTTAAAATTTGACTTATTGAGTTTTTATTTTACTGATATAAACTAAAATGGTGAATATACTATTTCATATGCATAGTATGTGGTTATGTATGTACATTTGTACGCACTTATAATATCTACTGATCTTAATATATTTTGTATTATTATCATGTAAACCAAATCCAGAGTAAGCGAGAGCATAATAAAGAACAGTGACTGTATAAGGAGAAAAAACGCAATAGCAATACAAATAGCTATTGTCGTTTGTCTCTGCCTTTCTTACGTCTCGAGGATCGCGCTAACTCACAAAACAAGAGCAATTTTCCCACTCGACTTTAGATCACGAGGGACGATCGCTCCGACGTCGTTTATTGTCCTTGTCTTGCTTATTGCTCTGATTGCCCTGTATTGTTTTTGTTCACAGGAGCATAATTTTCTCCCGCAAGATCAAGTCGCTACAACTTCCCTTTGTCACAAATTTCGTGCTGATGGCCAACTTCCGAAATGAAGGAAACATATGTGAGCCTACGAAGTATAAATGTTCTTGAAGAGGGCCAACAGCCGAAGCGATATTGTCATATCCGTCTGTCCGTCCGTATAAACACCTAGATCTCAGAGTCTATAAGAGCTAGAGCAACCGAATTTTGGATACAGTATGTTGTATTTTTGCGGCAGATCAAGTTAGTTTTAGATTTTAATTGCAACCCTTCCGCCCGAAAATTCGATTTGCAAGAGTCATTTCAAACCTAAAACGTACGTTAGTCACAATTTTATTGATGTCTGAAAATTTGATTACAATTGGAATATTAACACAGAAGATATTCAAGAAAAACTTTTATAGGGTGAAATTGACCTAATTTTTTTGAGCGCTGTTAATTTCGGTATATTTTGTGGTATATATTTAGTATATTTTTTTAAGGGTATACTTAGTTACTAACTACATAGTACTTAGATCTGGCATCCCCTACAAGATTTTATGCATACACTCATTTCTGTATTCTCAGAGATTAGGACACATTTTAGTTGCATGTTGGCTCGACCAAAATTGTGCCTGAAAATTCAATTGCGTTCAGTTCGTTACCACTCGAACGTCAAAATGTTTGGTGTCAGCACTAACCATATGACAGATAGACTGGTCTTTTGATGAGTGCTTATTCAAGCACACTCTTTTATTGCGATGCTGCCCACAAACATATTGGGTCGTAGGACGTTGCTGTCCACCGACAAATAACGGCATAAAACCGGTTTTGGTTGCGACGGCCCAAACCGCATTTGAACGTGCACACCAGAGAACGGCAGCAGTGCATCGCAACCGCAAATACACTGCATACGCACATAGTATTTTTTATATGCGATGTCACAAACAGCGCATTCGAAATATGCGTTGTTTTGCCTATTCTCTTTTTGATTTCGGTTTCTTGATGCGCTGGCAACGATACCGCTTCCGTATTCTGCCAGTTCTTTTCCACTTTGTCTTTGCAGCAGCGCATAAAATACAAATCGCATGAAACGAAAACAGCCAAAGATAACAACAAAATTCCATATGCGTATTATTTACGCTTCGCTGGGCACCAAATTTAGGCAAAATAAAACAAGAAATATGCGTTCGTTTGTAGTATAAAACAAAATGTAATTAATAAAAATAAAACTGATACATTAATTTTTTCGTAATAAAACTAAATATTATAACGAAATTTGATTATGTGGTACTTATACATATACATATTATGTACTTCATGTTTACTTATTTATACTTAAATTCTAAATTAATTATTTGTATTAAATTATAAATTTTTAAAAATTGAATGCAAGAAGAGCAAACTGTCAAGAGCTTTCGGTTGTAATCTATTCCGTTTTTCTGAGAGTATATTTCCTGCAAGTGAAAAAACTCGCTCAGCAGCTGCACTACTTGCAGGAATAGACAGAACTTGTAATGCAAATATGGATAGTTTTGGATATAATTGCCCATTATTTTTCCACCATTTAAAGAGTTCAAAATCTTCAGTCATTATGACGTTTTCCGAACAATATTTCTCAACTTCTTCAAAGGCTGATGCATTTCTAACGTCGGCATTGGATATTAAATTCGAAAAAAAACTTATTTCTGGCTATAGGGGAATCCATATTTAAAGATTTTGACGATTGCTCAGACGGACTAGGTGGAATTGGTGATATTGATACCGAGTCGGAGTGTGATAAAGTTTGATCACAACTAGTTAAAGTCTCTTCATTAACAACCATTTTTTCCATTTCTGTAACACAAAATTGTTTTATTTGGGCTGAGTCAGTTGTTTGTATGTTTGCGGCTGGAGGATATAAAAAAAATGCGGCCTTATGCCATATAGATAAATTATCTTTCCAAATATAATTAACATTTCGACTTATATTTTCTTTTAATTGTGAAATTGGAGTCATGTCGGAAGTAATGGGCTCGCATAAACTGATAATTTTATAAATAGACGGTATAACATAGCACAAAGAGGCTGAACTACAAGTTTGCATTTCCTTGAAAACAATTTCAAAATTTTTACACAGCTCAACAACTACATTAAGCATATTTAAATTAATGTCACTTAATCGATGGTGCTCTTCTCTTTCATTCAATACATTTCTAATTTCGAACCAATTGTCTGCAATTGACTTTAACATGGTATAGTTCGAATTCCATCGCGTTGGACATGGATTTTTTAGTGATGTGATTAGCCTGTACTGAAGATTTGCCTTTTTAAAATATTTAACTAATTTTTTACATGAATTTATTAGATCTGATAATTCAACAGATTCTTCAAATGATTTATCGAGTACGTTAGAAAATAAATGACTACTGCAATTCAACCGAATGTTTTTTTCCAACGCCTTCACAATATTTTTACCGCGGTCTGTTACAAATTTTATATTTTGCATGTTTTGAATATCAAATTCATTTAAAAGAGATAGTAATTTGCTTAAAACATTTTCGTGTGTAGATCGCTGAAAATCCATTGATTTCAGCCCCAATATAATACTTTTCATTTCAAGCTGCTTTTGATAGTGGAAAGTAACACCTAAGAAGTTGCGTTCCACGTAATTATCAGTCCACATATCCAGTGTAATTGATGCACCACCGTTATTCACTATCTCCTTAATCTCCATACCAATTTCCTTCTTCAGCTTCTCTGAGACATTTGCGAGCAATTGTTGTGGGATCCGGCAACATGTCATCGATGTCAACTGCTTCTCCATATGTCGCGCCAATTGTAATAAAAAATTTTACCATAGTATTGAACCCACATCCAGCAACGGAAGAAAAGGGCCGGCAATCCTCAACAACCCATTTAGACAAACAAAATGTTTAGAGCTTCTTTTTTGTCTATGGCGGACACGGGCTACATGGTTTGTGGCTGCTTCAATGCCTGACAACATTTATGCCGAGTTAAGTTCGATGTTTGATTTCCAACACATTTTAGAATTTTTCTGCATGATCGGCAGTAAACAAAGCCATCGAGTACTGATCCATCTTCTTTTAGAATTTCTGATAAAATGTTCCATATGAAACTTTTACCTTTTCGCCTAGCAGACAGCGTGTAAATGCCGCTTACAATGTTATTAATTATAATTTCGTTTTTATTAATTATGACTTCGTTTGACATGTATGCTAATTTTTTGCCATCTACATTTAACAAAAGACTCAACACAAATGAATATAGGGCAAACAACAGAAATCAGCAGAAATGCTACAAATGCGTCCAACGGTAAATTCTCACATTGAGAGCAACACATTTTGCTTATTTTGTTTTGTGCTATTTTCCGACATTCCCATGCAGTGCAAGTTCAGCCGCTACAATTGTACAAAATCATATCGGTGCTTGGAGAATGAAAGAGAATGAATATCAAAACAAAGTACGATAGCTGCTGCGGTAAATGAAAACCAAAAAGCAAATTGCGTTGGTTTGAATACCAACGCATATTTTGCGTTGTTTGTGACACCGCAATTGCATTTTTTGTTTGTATACCAGTAGTGCTGAAAATAGGCACCGCTGCTGTTCTCTGGTGCACACGTTTGATGTTAGTCGAAGCGCTAGTATGTGTGTGTTAATATATGTACATATGTATGTATATGCGCAAATTGATTGTGTGTGAAGAGCTGGAGGCACTTTGTGAACATTGCACAGCTTTTCATATTTTAGATTTTTTGACTTCACAATTCTTATTGACTTCTCAAGTTGTTCTCTTCTGTCCTACGGTTTCATGTATACATATGCATTTATTGTTATTGTTGGATGACCTTCCCCTTGTTGTTTTCATCGCCTTCGCTCGGCTGATGCTATTGTTTTGGTTGACGTTGACGATTTGGCTGCTGGTGGTGCGTTTATTGATGTGGTTTTTTATTTCCTTGTGCTTGCGCCGATTACACCTGTTTAAGTGTTACGAACATTGATAATATTTTAAAACAATTGCTATGGACATACTTTATTTAAATTTCAGCAAATTTTATTAATTTCAAAACACTTTCTAAATCGCAATAAAATTTGCTGAAATTTAAATATAATATATCAATAGTAACTGTTTTAAAATAATATCAATGTGCGTAACACTTGAACAGGAGTAGTCGGCATAGACACAAGGAAATAAAAGAACACACCACCAGCAGCCAAAACGTTAACGTCAACCAAAACAATAGCAGCAGCCAAACGAAGGTCATCGATCAAAAACAAGAAATGCATATGTAAATATGAAACTGAAGGACCGAAAAGAGCAACATGAGAAGTCAACAAAAATCAAAGCAAAATGGCAAAAAAACAAAAAAAAATCTACCAGCTGTATACTCTTTGTTAGTTTTAAATGCCAGAACAATATATGGCAACAAGGAAGAGCATAAAGTATTCAACAAACAAATAAAGACATTGTGAAGTCAAAAAATCTAAAATATAAAAAGCTGGGCAATGTTTGCGAATTGCCGGGAGCTCTTCACCCATAATCAATTTGCGCATATACATAAGTTAATTTCTTTAAGGTTTTGTTTGAAATTAAGCTTTATTAAGTCCAATTGGGCTGTTCTTCGTTGTTACAATTTTTAGACTAATTTAAGCTAAGTTAATAAGAACCCTAAGGGAGCTACAATGTGCATCGGGAGCGACGTTGGCAGCGGCGGCAGCGGCGTTGCATTACTTATGGATCACCTGACTTGTTGCCAAATGTTCCACGAATTTTGGCATTTGGGGTGCGCGTGCGGAAGTTTTCCAGACGCTGCGGTCAGCAATATTGGGGCTACTGCACCTGACAGCCGGATGTTGTTGCAGTAGCTTTTAAATGATTTTGTTGTTAACTTATATGCACATATATTAACACATACATACTAGCGCTTCGACTAACATCAAACGTGTGCACGTTCGAATGCGGCTTAGGTCGTCGCAACCAAATCCGGTTTTATGCAGTTATTTGTCGGTGGACAGCAATGTCCTACGATCCAACATGCTCGTGGGCAGCATCGCAGTACTTTTATTTCGATGCTGCCCACCGAAAGTCCTCATCAAAAGACCAGTGTATTTGTTATATGGTTAGTGGTGTCTGTCTTGTACTGCTGCTTGCGTCTTTGAATGTGAATACACATATGTATTAGAGGTCTGCAAGAATATAGTCAAAGCAGCATTTGGTACTCTCACTCAAAGTTCTGACTGACTGAGTGAGACATTGAGTAAAACGGATTTGGCAAATGTGGTGAAGGCATGAGTAGAAAATTTGCCGTATCCGAACGGCGAAGCAATGCCCGAATGAGTTTCGTGACCGAGTACTCGGTTAGTTGTGCGCCGCATTGGCGACGTCAAATTTATTGCGCGTTTGTTTTTTCATTTTTGTTTTGCTTATCAATACAAGACATAGAAAAATAGAAAGACATGGATTAACTATTATATATATGTATGTAATTTATTTATTTTATTTTTCAATGACTGAATGCAGAAACATAATTTTGTTTATTGTATCTGAATTGTTCTAGCATCTGAAAATGCTCTTTCAGATGCCGAGCTGCTTGCAGGAATACAAAAAATTGTGCAGCTAGTTTTATTTAATAAAGGAAAAATATTTTTGTTTATGTGCCACCATTCAAGGCAATTGAAATCATCAGTATAATTTACTGTTAAGTTCGTGTAGCTGTCAAGTTTATGCTTTAGGGGTCAATATCATTGAATTGATTTCGGTCTTGAATAAAATCAGAAAATGCATCGTCACACAGGCTCAAAGAATTTTTAGAATAGGAATTTACAGAGGTTAACGAAAATGTTTTCATAATTTTTTTGCAAGCTTCTATAATTTCTAATTTTTCAGTCGCTGAGCATTGCACAATTTTATTAGTTGGTGGAAAAAGGAAAAGAGCTGTTTTATGGTAGTAAGAAATACATGGAAGGATAATTATTGAAATTTGATCGGGCAAATCGGACTTCAGATGTGCAATACAGGCATTATCGTTTGTATCTGCAGTGCAACATTTCTGTAATTTTCTTATACGAGCCCAAACCAATATTAATTCGAACAGCATGTTTTGTTTGCAGTTCGCAATTTTCAACAAACGATATTTTCAATACTATTGCAGTTTACGCATACCAATGAATTTTTTCTAAGAGAGAATTTTATTCTCTTTACGAGGAAAAAAAAATTTTGTTCTCTTTCCAACAACAACAACAATATGCGTAATTTATTCAAACATCAAAGTTAACAGATAAGAAAAATATGACCACAATTAATGTGAGCACTGCGTAAGCTTATAAACTATTGTGCAAAAATAAACAACAAACAAAAATTTTAATATCATTAGAATTTTGTAACGTCGCCTTTGGCCTGTAACACGCATTTGACCCGTTTTGGCATTGATTGCAATAAATTTTGGCAGTGTTCTCGTGTAATTGAGTCCCACATCTTTTGCAGCTCAATTTTCAGGTCCGAAATGTTCCGTTGTGGCTCATTTCTAAGCTTTCTTTTCTTGAGCCCCCAAATATTTTCTATGGGGCTTAAATCTGGGCTATTTGCTGGCCAATCTAAAACCTCGATTTGCTTATATTGCAGCCAATTCTTAGTTCGTTTGGCTGTGTGCGAAGATGCTCCGTCTTGCTGAAAAGTGTATTCACCGCAATCTGCCAGTTTCGCTATCGATGGCAGCAAACTTTCTTCCAAAATATTAATATATTTTTCAGCATTAACCATCCCATCGACAAAATGCAGTTTTCCTAACCCCTTTGCAGACATATGTACATCCCCATACCATAGTACTTTGGGGAAACTTTACAGTCCTTTTAAGGCAGTCTTTATGGTATGTTTCTTCTTTTGTGCGGATGACGCGCTTTCTTGTATCACCGACACTAACGTCAAATCTAGCTTCATCGCTAAATATGATAGTGTCCCATTGCCTTTGGGACCAGGGCATCCTATCCTTAGCCCATTGCAAACGCTTCTTCTTTTGACGATATATGGAATAGTTAAGTGGATGGTTGGATAGTTACTGCCTTCCAGTTTTTTTGAGACCTCTTCAAAAACTGAAAGTACACGGACAACTGAGCTCAAATGATTTACATTAATTCCTTCAATTCTGGGTGTTTCGTTTTTTTCAATTAAAATATTTGTTATTTCAACCCAATTAACCTCCACTGACTTAAATAAATAGAAAATGGTATTCTACCTAGTTGGGCATAGACTTTTTAAGGTACTTCCTAGGTTGGAATTGCTCCCAGACTTTTTAAAGTACATACTTCACAAGCTTGCTACATTTGATAACAAGATCCGCAACCTCCGGTACACCTTTAACTGCTTTCTTTAAAATAAAATGATATTGAATTACCAATAAAAAGTTACATATATAGTTTGCTTACCAGTGCAGGCTTCACCTTCCATGGATTTTATTGGCAACAGATGGTTTACTAGCGCTCCTTCCTTAATATATGACGATCTTAAATAATTATCTGTCCAAATATACATAGCTAGTCACCGCATATCCAAAGCTTTTAAAACTAATAACTTCTTGTTTTGTTATTTCAAAATAAGTTTCGTAAATTGCTGAAATGTTACGCGATATTGTTGTGGGATGCGGCTACAACTTTTCTACATTCACATTTTGCCCGAATGTTGTTCCAACTTTAATAAGGAACGATGTAAATTATTTTAGGCCGGAATCCTGAATCATTTTAAAGTAGCGGCAATTTTTAACTGCCCATTTTGTTATTAGTTTCATGCCCTCTTGTTTCGTTTCCGAGTTCACTCGACGGGCGTAGCATTATCAAGAGCGCCTTCCATAAGGAAGCATTTGTGCTTTGTTAAGTTTGAAGTGCTTCCAGTAAACTTATACACACTGTAGCACTTTTTGCAGGCAACTACACCAGTTATGTCCTCTCCATCCTTTTCTTTAATATTTGCGAATATTTCCCAAACTTTACTTCTTCCCTTTTTAAGGTTGAAAATATATTCGCCATTTAAAAGTTTGGATTTAACATCTCTATGCTGTATCTCTATACTATACTGCTGCATCCGAAAGCTATAAGCGAAACACACAGACACTAGTTATAAATTCAAAATATACCAACATAGAATCATCATGTTATCATCATCATCATGACTTACCTGATTACAAACACATGGAAAATACAGCACGTGGTAGACTAAACGTTTTGTTAAATGAGACAAACACTTCAATTGAGCTAATTATTAATGTGTTATTCTATTTACACATATATTATGTATGTATATATATTATGTAGTACATAGTACATGTAGTACTTACGCTTTCGTCCAAGCTGTGCATTCTTATCACTAAATTTGCTGTTCTGCTGCTTCTGCTCTGCAAGCCATGAACGACGAGAATGCTAAAATTGCATCCGAATATTCGAAACATTAACTCTGCATTCACTCATTCTATCAATTACGCTTTGGTTTAAATTTCACTCATTTCGTATACAACGAAAACAAAGCTCACTAATGCGCAATTCACTTTGATGAAACCGTTTCGCCACGCCGAATTGCGACTCAGGCTTGTTGTACTCAAATAACCGAAAATTTTGAGTGCATTCGTGCAGACCTCTAATATGTGGTGCGCCACAAATAATGTCTATACCAAGGCTGACATCAATGAAGTTTTAACACTTTGTATAGAAGCTGACATGAGCAAAATATGCTTACCTGCTTGATCTAACAGCTTCACGGATTTTTGAGCTTACAAGTGGTGCAAAAAAATGGAAACAACGCCCTACCCTCCCAATATTATTATTTTCGATCAATTTATAATAAAACAAGTAAGAAAGCTACTGTCGAGTTTGCTCGACTATGAGATACCCGCCACCCAATTTTACCATCAAAATATTATATTTTACAAAAATATACTGAAAAAATACAAAAAAAATATACTAAAAATACCAAAATAATATATTAAAATTTTCTTTGTTCGAAATTATTAACTTGGCGGCACTTTAGTTGGATTATTGAACACCATTATTATGTCACGGAGTGTCAAAGCAACTAACTAGGTGCAGCCGCACGTGGTAACGCCTTATAAAAGTAATTTCTTAATAACTTCTGTGTTTTTTATACAGACGGACATGGCTATATCGTTTCGACTGTTGACGTTGATCAAGAATATGTATACTTTATGGGGTCGGAGATGCTTCCTTCTGCCTGTTACATTCATTTTCGGTCGGCACAAAGTTATAAGACCCTTCTACCCTTTGGGTAGGCGGGTATAATTAATCTGTTTCCATCAGTAAAAAAAACGGTTGTTGAAATTTGGCTTGATAGTTCATATGCGAGCAATAAGATATAGTCGTCCGATTTGACAAATTTTTTCACAATATGTTTAATATATTTTTCTAGATTTGTTGTAAAAATGTTATAATGGTATCTTCACTAGAAGTATTAAAGGCCACCTCTTCCATACAAGCGCAGCTACTGTGGTGCGTTTGTTGAGTTGGTGCCGACTACACATTTTTTTAACGACATTAAATTTTTTTCACGATTTGATTTTATTTTTATACCCGCCTACCCAAAGGGTAGAAGGGTCTTATAACTTTGTGCCGACCGAAAATGAATGTAACAGGCAGAAGGAAGCATCTCCGACCCCATAAAGTATGTATATTCTTGATCAGCGTCAACAGCCGAGACGATATAGCCATGTCCGTCTGTCTGTCTGTTCGTCTGTCCGTATGAACACCTAGATCTCAGAGACTATAAGAGATAGAGCAACAAATTTTGTGCGACAGTATGTCTTATTGTTGCACGCAGATCAAGTTTGTTTTTGATTTTGGCCACGCCCCCTCCCGCCCCGTAAATCGAATAAAACCGAATTGCAAGCGTCGTTTTAAACCTAGAACGTTCAATTTTGGTACGCATAATACTAATCACCATCTTAATGATTTCTGCGCCAATCGGATAAAAAACACAGAAGTTATTAAGATATTACTTTTATAAGGCGTTACCACGTGCAACTGCTAGTGCTGCCTAGTTAGTTGCTATGACACTCCGCGACATAATAATGGTGTTCAATAAACCAAGTAAAGTGCCGACAAGCTAATAATTTCGAAAGATCATTAGTAGACCTACATTTCACAAACCCATGCTGGTAGGGTGAAATTATAGATTTACAGCAGTGTTGCAGTTGAGAAGTTATTAGCTTCTCAAATGCTTTGGGAATAGCAGACAATTTAGAGATACCTCTATAGTTTTGAACGTTGGATTTATTTCCTTTTTTCAAGAGAGGAATAATGTAAGACTCTTTCCAAAGATTGGGAAAAGATCACAACTCTACAGACAATTCAAATAATTTTAAAAGTGGTTTACAAAGTCCCTCTGCCCAGAACCTAAGCATGCAACTAGGAACTCCGCCAGTGCCAGGAGAAAAAATTGGTTTACATGACTTAAGTTCATGTAAGATCTTTCAGAAAGTAAGGGACCAAAAATGCAATTCGCTTGGTTTACTTGATATGGATAAGACTGGGCTCTATAAAAAGTTGATGTGGAATAGGTCGTTTGAAAAAATCAGCAAACAGATCGGCAATCCCACGATCATTAAAAGCTGTCTTTTTATCAAAAAGTAATGTTGTTGGAAGTGTTGACGTCTTTCGCTTCGAATTAACGAAGTCATAGAAGCGTTTCGGGTCACGCTGAAACGTAAGTCTGCACTTTCTCAAATAATCCTTGTAGCAAAGATTATTTAGCGTGGAGAAATCGGAACGAGCAACAGTGTAGCGAGAAAAATATAAGATAGAGCCAGTTTCCTTATATTTTTTATATAGCTTTGATTTTTTATTCTTTAACTTTGTTAGTTCTTTAGTAAACTATAACGGTCTTTTAGACAATTGTGGAGTACCAAGAGGAACACAAGCATCAAACAGAGAGTTTAATGTAGAATACAAAATTTCAACTGCCTTGTCCAGGTCAATACACGAAGAAAGTTGGGACCAGTCAGTACGTGAAAGAAGCAAAGAAAGTTTTTTAAAATCGGTCTTCCGAAAACAATGAACTCGCTTCTCCGGTAAAACACCTGCAACCGAAACACTTGCTGGTAAGTCAATCAGCACCTCCAGAGTAGGGTGGTAGGGATCCTCAGGTGAGGAAATAGGATTTAATCTGGACACCGTGCAGGTATTGGGATCCAAAACAAAAATCAGATCAAGCATTTTACCTAGACAATTTGGTATAGAATTGGTTTGAGACAAAGCTATATCAAAAAGGCTATCAACAAAAACATGAGTTGACGAAGGATTTAATACGTTGGACTCACATGACGAAAGCCACGAAATTCCAGAAATATTAAAATCTCCAAGAACTATTAAGAAATCACGATCAGAAAGCATTTCAGAAATATTATTGATTACAGAAAAGTGGGACAAATACAGAGAGTTATCTGAGGCAGGAGGTATATATGAGCAGGTGATAAAGATACCAAAACTACAATAAAATAGTTTTACAGCTACAAATTCGATATCTAAATCACTACATAAATCTACGTGCTCAGAAGAGATATCAGCATCGACAGCGATAAGTACACCACCACCACGACGCTGCATGCGATCACGTCTATAGACAGAAAATTTGTTAGTAAAGATTTCAGTATTCAGAATATCATGCCTTAACCAAGTTTCAGTGAAGGCAATGACATGAAAAGGAAAATTTAAGCTTTCTAAATAAACATTATTAAGTTTACTACAAAGGCCTCTTACATTTTGATAGCCAAGCAGGAGAGAAGTTAGTTTTTTGAGCTATCAGATGGAGTTGAGGCTTAGAGGAATTAGTGGTAACATTTGGAAGTAAAATCGGTGGCCGATTTTTCTATGCACATACTATTTAATAATTAAGTATTCATATTTGTTTCATAGGTGGAACACCTACTATAGTGTTCTGAGCAACTGTAGCAGAAGTCGAGATAGGAGCATCTGTACTAGCTGGTAGAACGTTAGGTACAGCAGAGGGTTGAGTTTCAGCAACATTAACAACAACTGCAGGTGCTGAGACTGAAACGGGATCAGAACAAATGACATCCATGGGAACAATGTCATTGTCGGCAATCATTGACATTGAGTAGTGTCGAGGGGTGGGAGATGTAAATGACATTAGATTACTGGGAATGGACGAGTTGTTGACCAGTTTAGGGACATCGAGCTCGTTTGGGCCAATAGACAAACGAGTATTAGCTTTTTTACGCCTTGGAGACTCGGTTAAAAGTTTTATGCGTTACCACGTGCAACTGCTAGTGCTGCCTAGTTAGTTGCTATGACACTCCGCGACATAATAATGGTGTTCAATAAACCAAGTAAAGTGCCGACAAGCTAATAATTTCGAAAGATCATTAGTAGACCTACATTTCACAAACCCATGGTGGTAGGGTGAAATTATAGATTTACAGCAGTGTTGCAGTTGAGAAGTTATTAGTTTCTCAAATGCTTTGGGAATAGCAGACAATTTAGAGATACCTCTATAGTTTTGAACGTTGGATTTATTTCCTTTTTTCAAGAGAGGAATAATGTAAGACTCTTTCCAAAGATTGGGAAAAGATCACAACTCTACAGACAATTCAAATAATTTTAAAAGTGGTTTACAAAGTCCCTCTGCCCAGAACCTAAGCATGCAACTAGGAACTCCGCCAGTGCCAGGAGAAAAAAATGGTTTACATGACTTAAGTTCATGTAAGATCTTTCAGAAAGTAAGGGACCAAAAATGCAATTCGCTTGGTTTACTTGATATGGATAAGACTGGGCTCTATAAAAAGTTGATGTGGAATAGGTCGTTTGAAAAAAATCAGCAAACAGATCGGCAATCCCACGATCATTAAAAGCTGTCTTTTTATCAAAAAGTAATGTTGTTGGAAGTGTTGACGTCTTTCGCTTCGAATTAACGAAGTCATAGAAGCGTTTCGGGTCACGCTGAAACGTAAGTCTGCACTTTCTCAAATAATCCTTGTAGCAAAGATTATTTAGCGTGGAGAAATCGGAACGAGCAACAGTGTAGCGAGAAAAATATAAGATAGAGCCAGTTTCCTTATATTTTTTATATAGCTTTGATTTTTTATTCTTTAACTTTGTTAGTTCTTTAGTAAACTATAACGGTCTTTTAGACAATTGTGGAGTACCAAGAGGAACACAAGCATCAAACAGAGAGTTTAATGTAGAATACAAAATTTCAACTGCCTTGTCCAGGTCAATACACGAAGAAAGTTGGGACCAGTCAGTACGTGAAAGAAGCAAAGAAAGTTTTTTAAAATCGGTCTTCCGAAAACAATGAACTCGCTTCTCCGGTAAAACACCTGCAACCGAAACACTTGCTGGTAAGTCAATCAGCACCTCCAGAGTAGGGTGGTAGGGATCCTCAGGTGAGGAAATAGGATTTAATCTGGACACCGTGCAGGTATTGGGATCCAAAACAAAAATCAGATCAAGCATTTTACCTAGACAATTTGGTATAGAATTGGTTTGAGACAAAGCTATATCAAAAAGGCTATCAACAAAAACATGAGTTGACGAAGGATTTAATACGTTGGACTCACATGACGAAAGCCACGAAATTCCAGAAATATTAAAATCTCCAAGAACTATTAAGAAATCACGATCAGAAAGCATTTCAGAAATATTATTGATTACAGAAAAGTGGGACAAATACAGAGAGTTATCTGAGGCAGGAGGTATATATGAGCAGGTGATAAAGATACCAAAACTACAATAAAATAGTTTTACAGCTACAAATTCGATATCTAAATCACTACATAAATCTACGTGCTCAGAAGAGATATCAGCATCGACAGCGATAAGTACACCACCACCACGACGCTGCATGCGATCACGTCTATAGACAGAAAATTTGTTAGTAAAGATTTCAGTATTCAGAATATCATGCCTTAACCAAGTTTCAGTGAAGGCAATGACATGAAAAGGAAAATTTAAGCTTTCTAAATAAACATTATTAAGTTTACTACAAAGGCCTCTTACATTTTGATAGCCAAGCAGGAGAGAAGTTAGTTTTTGAGCTATCAGATGGAGTTGAGGCTTAGAGGAATTAGTGGTAACATTTGGAAGTAAAATCGGTGGCCGATTTTTCTATGCACATACTATTTAATAATTAAGTATTCATATTTGTTTCATAGGTGGAACACCTACTATAGTGTTCTGAGCAACTGTAGCAGAAGTCGAGATAGGAGCATCTGTACTAGCTGGTAGAACGTTAGGTACAGCAGAGGGTTGAGTTTCAGCAACATTAACAACAACTGCAGGTGCTGAGACTGAAACGGGATCAGAACAAATGACATCCATGGGAACAATGTCATTGTCGGCAATCATTGACATTGAGTAGTGTCGAGGGGTGGGAGATGTAAATGACATTAGATTACTGGGAATGGACGAGTTGTTGACCAGTTTAGGGACATCGAGCTCGTTTGGGCCAATAGACAAACGAGTATTAGCTTTTTTACGCCTTGGAGACTCGGTTAAAAGTTTTATGCGTTACCACGTGCAACTGCTAGTGCTGCCTAGTTAGTTGCTATGACACTCCGCGACATAATAATGGTGTTCAATAAACCAAGTAAAGTGCCGACAAGCTAATAATTTCGAAAGATCATTAGTAGACCTACATTTCACAAACCCATGGTGGTAGGGTGAAATTATAGATTTACAGCAGTGTTGCAGTTGAGAAGTTATTAGTTTCTCAAATGCTTTGGGAATAGCAGACAATTTAGAGATACCTCTATAGTTTTGAACGTTGGATTTATTTCCTTTTTTCAAGAGAGGAATAATGTAAGACTCTTTCCAAAGATTGGGAAAAGATCACAACTCTACAGACAATTCAAATAATTTTAAAAGTGGTTTACAAAGTCCCTCTGCCCAGAACCTAAGCATGCAACTAGGAACTCCGCCAGTGCCAGGAGAAAAATTGGTTTACATGACTTAAGTTCATGTAAGATCTTTCAGAAAGTAAGGGACCAAAAATGCAATTCGCTTGGTTTACTTGATATGGATAAGACTGGGCTCTATAAAAAGTTGATGTGGAATAGGTCGTTTGAAAAAATCAGCAAACAGATCGGCAATCCCACGATCATTAAAAGCTGTCTTTTTATCAAAAAGTAATGTTGTTGGAAGTGTTGACGTCTTTCGCTTCGAATTAACGAAGTCATAGAAGCGTTTCGGGTCACGCTGAAACGTAAGTCTGCACTTTCTCAAATAATCCTTGTAGCAAAGATTATTTAGCGTGGAGAAATCGGAACGAGCAACAGTGTAGCGAGAAAAATATAAGATAGAGCCAGTTTCCTTATATTTTTTATATAGCTTTGATTTTTTATTCTTTAACTTTGTTAGTTCTTTAGTAAACTATAACGGTCTTTTAGACAATTGTGGAGTACCAAGAGGAACACAAGCATCAAACAGAGAGTTTAATGTAGAATACAAAATTTCAACTGCCTTGTCCAGGTCAATACACGAAGAAAGTTGGGACCAGTCAGTACGTGAAAGAAGCAAAGAAAGTTTTTTAAAATCGGTCTTCCGAAAACAATGAACTCGCTTCTCCGGTAAAACACCTGCAACCGAAACACTTGCTGGTAAGTCAATCAGCACCTCCAGAGTAGGGTGGTAGGGATCCTCAGGTGAGGAAATAGGATTTAATCTGGACACCGTGCAGGTATTGGGATCCAAAACAAAAATCAGATCAAGCATTTTACCTAGACAATTTGGTATAGAATTGGTTTGAGACAAAGCTATATCAAAAAGGCTATCAACAAAAACATGAGTTGACGAAGGATTTAATACGTTGGACTCACATGACGAAAGCCACGAAATTCCAGAAATATTAAAATCTCCAAGAACTATTAAGAAATCACGATCAGAAAGCATTTCAGAAATATTATTGATTACAGAAAAGTGGGACAAATACAGAGAGTTATCTGAGGCAGGAGGTATATATGAGCAGGTGATAAAGATACCAAAACTACAATAAAATAGTTTTACAGCTACAAATTCGATATCTAAATCACTACATAAATCTACGTGCTCAGAAGAGATATCAGCATCGACAGCGATAAGTACACCACCACCACGACGCTGCATGCGATCACGTCTATAGACAGAAAATTTGTTAGTAAAGATTTCAGTATTCAGAATATCATGCCTTAACCAAGTTTCAGTGAAGGCAATGACATGAAAAGGAAAATTTAAGCTTTCTAAATAAACATTATTAAGTTTACTACAAAGGCCTCTTACATTTTGATAGCCAAGCAGGAGAGAAGTTAGTTTTTTGAGCTATCAGATGGAGTTGAGGCTTAGAGGAATTAGTGGTAACATTTGGAAGTAAAATCGGTGGCCGATTTTTCTATGCACATACTATTTAATAATTAAGTATTCATAGGTGGAACACCTACTATAGTGTTCTGAGCAACTGTAGCAGAAGTCGAGATAGGAGCATCTGTACTAGCTGGTAGAACGTTAGGTACAGCAGAGGGTTGAGTTTCAGCAACATTAACAACAACTGCAGGTGCTGAGACTGAAACGGGATCAGAACAAATGACATCCATGGGAACAATGTCATTGTCGGCAATCATTGACATTGAGGAGTGTCGAGCGGTGGGAGATGTAAATGACATTAGATTACTGGGAATGGACGAGTTGTTGACCAGTTTAGGGACATCGAGCTCGTTTGGGCCAATAGACAAACGAGTATTAGCTTTTTTACGCCTTGGAGACTCGGTTAAAAGTTTTATGCCCTTAAACCCAGAGTCCAAAGTTGCAAAACTATCCGTAAGTTTCTTAAATACTGCGAATAGATCACCAAAGCCATGCTTCGTCTGACGTGTGAAACCTGCAACATCCCTTTCAACATCCCTGCATGACTCACATGTCCATCTTAAGCCAGATTTGGAGCCAATTAGGTCGACTATACGGCCTATGATATTCGCTCGTATTCGCATTCGCATTCGGACGTGTTTTTTTTGCTGTCAACTAACATTTGTTATTTTACCCTTCCTGCGCCTTGTTATTAAATAATTTTGTTTGCAAACTAACAATACCTGTGCTATACGTCGGAGTGTTTAGTCACAGTGTAATAATATTTAATAATTTACAATTAATTCTGTGTTTTAATATATCAACAATTTGTGAGGCCTAATTTTCTGTTTGTGAGAGCTTACAGTAAATTTGTGTTTTGTTTTGAACTGCTACAGCACATTGTTGGTATATCATTGCATATCGCGCTCTTTCCGATCTCGGGCACTTTCCGCTCTCGCGCTTTTTGTGCTGTGTTTTGTTGTTGGCCGTTTTGGCAATTTTCTTTTCTCTGCTTTCGTCGCGCCCGCGATTGTGATTTTGTGCTTGCTGTTTTTTCTGTAAGTAGATATCAGCGTACTAATACCCTGTTATTAACACAAATTTTTTTTTATTCTTATTTCAATTTTTGGTTTCATTAAATTTTTATTTGCATCAAAAACCTGCAGTATGTTTGTCTGCTATAATAAAAAATGCCAATGTTTCACATGAAAAATGTGCTGGCTTCACCGGCCGTATAGTCGACCTAATTGGCTCAAAATCTGGTTTAAGATGGACATGTGAGTCATGCAGGGATGTTGAAAGGGATGTTGCGGGATTCATACGTCAGACGAAGCAAGGCTTTGGTGATCTATTCGCAGGTTTCAAAAAACTTGCGGATAGTTTCGCAACTTTGGACTCTGGGTTTAAGGGCATGAAGCTTTTAACTGAGTCTCCAAAGCGTAAAAAAGCTAATACTCGTTTGTCCATTGGCCCAAACGAACTTGATGTCCCTGAACTGGTCAACAACTCGTCTGTTCCGAATAATCTAATGTCACTTACGTCTCCCACCCCTCGACACTCGTCAGCGTCAATGATTGCCAACAATGACATTGTTCCCATGGATGTCATTTGTTCTGATCCCGTTTCAGTCTCGGTACCTGCAGTAGTTGTTAATGTTGCAGAAACTCAACATGATCAACCGTCTGCTGTACCTAACGTTCTACCAGCTAGTACAGATGCTCCTATCCCGAGTTCTGCTACAGTTGCTCAGAACACTATAGTAGGTGTCCCACCTATGAAACAAATTTTTGTTTCTAGGCTTGCCCCTAATACGTCATCTGACGACATTAGGATCTTTATTCGGTCCAAAATTCAAGCATCATTAAAGGTGGAAAAATTTAACTTCTCATATGAACGGGAAATCGCATCATTCAAAATAAGTGTTCCTGCCGAGCATTTTAGTAAAGTTTGCTCAAAAGACTTCTGGCCGGAATACTTAATTATTAAAGAGTTTGTAAATAAAAAGAAAAATCGGCCACCGATTTTACTTCCAAATGTTACCACTAATTCCTCTAAACCTCAAACTCCATCTGATAGCTCAAAAAACTAACTTCTCTCCTGCTTGGCTATCAAAATGTAAGAGGCCTTTGTAGTAAACTTAATAATGTTTATTTAGATAGCTTAAATTTTCCTTTTCATGTCATTGTCTTCACTGAAACTTGGTTAAGGCATGATATTCTGAATACTGAAATCTTTACTAACAAATTTTCTGTCTATAGACGTGATCGCATGCAGCGTCGTGGTGGTGGTGTACTTATTGCTGTCGATGCTGATATCTCTTCTGAGCATGTAGATTTAGGTAGTGATTTAGATATCGAATTTGTAGCTGTAAAACTAATTTTTTGTAGTTTTAGTATTTTTATCACCTGCTCATATATACCTCCTGCCTCAGATAACTCTCTGTATTTATCCCATTTTTCTGTAATCAATAGTATTTCTGAAAAGCTTTCCGATCGTGATTTCTTAATAGTTCTTGGAGATTTTAATATTTCTGGAATTTCGTGGCTTTCGTCATGTGAGTCCAACGTATTAAATCCTTCGTCAACTCATGTCTGTGTTGATAGCCTTTTTGATATAGCTTTGTCTCAAACCAATTCTATACCAAATTGTCTAGGCAAAATGCTTGATCTGATTTTTGTTTTGGATCCCAATACCTGCACGGTGTCCAGATTAAATCCTATTTCCTCACCTGAGGATCCCTACCACCCTACTCTGGAGGTGCTGATTGACTTACCAGCAAGTGTTTCGGTTGCAGGTGTTTTACCGGAGAAGCGAGTTCATTGTTTTCGGAAGACCAATTTTAAAAAACTTTCTTTGCTTCTTTCGCGTACTGACTGGTCCCAACTTTCTTCGTGTATTGACCTGGACAAGGCAGTTGAAATTTTTTATTCTACATTAAACTCTCTGTTTGATGCTTGTGTTCCCTTTGGTACTCCACAATTGTCTAATAGACCGTTATGGTTTACCAAAGAACTAACAAAGTTAAAGAATAAAAAATCAAAGCTTTATAAAAAATATAAGGAAACTGGCTCTCTCTTATATTTTTCTCGCTACACTGTTGCTCGTTCCGATTTCTCCACGCTAAATAATCTTTGCTACAAGGATTATTTGAGAAGGTGCAGACTTACGTTTCAGCGTGACCCGAAACGCTTCTATGACTTCGTTAATTCGAAGCGAAAGACGTCAACACTTCCAACAACATTATTTTATGAAAAAAAGACAGCTTTTAATGATCGTGGCATTGCCGATCTGTTTGCTGATTTTTTTCAAACGACCTATTCCACATCAACTTTTTATAGAGCCCAGTCTTATCCGTATCAAGTAAATCAAGCGAATTGCATTTTTGGTCCCTTACTGTCTGAAAGTTTACTCTTACGTGAACTTAAGTCATGTAAACCAGTTTTCTCTCCTGGCCCTGACGGCGTTCCTAGTTGCATGCTTAGGTTCTGTGCAGAGGGACTTTGTAAACCACTTTTAAAATTATTTGAATTGTCTGTAGAGTTGTGCTCTTTTCCTAATCTTTGGAAAGAGTCTTACATTATTCCTCTCTTGAAAAAAAGGAAATAAATCCAACGTTCAAAACTATAGAGGTATCTCCAAGTTGTCTGCTATTCCCAAAGCATTTGAGAAACTAATAACTTCTCAACTGCAACACTGCTGTAAATCTATAATTTCACCCTACCAGCATGGGTTTGTGAAATGTAGGTCTACTACCACTAACTTATTAGAATTCTCATCAATTGTTATTGAAGGGTTCCAATCAAAAATGCAAACGGATGTCATTTACACTGATTTCAGTAAGGCTTTTGATTCTGTCAACCATAGTCTCTTATTATACAAGCTCAATCTTCTTGGATTTCCACAGAACTTAATTTTGTGGATATCTTCATATCTTTCATTTAGAATTCAAAGAGTATTTTACAAGGGCTCTGTTTCCAAGACTGTCCAAGTCACTTTCGGCGTACCCCAAGGAAGTCATTTAGGCCCATTACTGTTTACATTATTTATAAATGATCTACCGTCCGTTATATCATACTCTCGCATACTTATGTATGCAGATGATGTTAAGATTTGTCTGACTTTTAATGATCCCATAAATAGCCTCAGATTGCAATCTGACCTTGATTGTTTTCAATCGTGGTGTGCTATAAATTTATTAAATCTTAATTGCAATAAATGTAAACTTATGGCATTTTTTAGGGGTATTCTCCATTTAAATAATTATCATCTTAATGAAACTCCACTTGAGCGAATAGAGTCAGTAACTGATTTAGGTATCCTTCTTGATTCAAAATTAAAGTTTGATAAGCATATTTTGGCTGCTTCTAATAGAGCCATGGGTGTCCTTGGATTTATTAATCGTTGGTCAAAGGAATTTAACGATCCCTACATTACTAAACACTTGTACATCTCACTGGTTCGTCCTATTCTTGAGTATGGATCTAATATCTGGTTCCCCCAGTATAGGGTTCATCAAGATAGGCTTGAATCAGTGCAGAAACAATTTCTTCTTTTTGCTCTTCGTAGTCTTAGCTGGTATCCCACAATTAGATTGCCTTCGTATCGTAGTAGACTTTTATTACTAAACCTTCCTTCTCTTTCTGACCGTAGAACTATGCTAGGTGTAGTGTTTCTACATAGACTAATCATTGGCGAAATTGACTCATTGCAGTTGACAAGTCAGATTAGCTTTGCCGTTCCGGTCAGAACGACTAGAAATTTCCTTCCCCTCTCACTTTCCCGTTGTAGTACTAACTATGCCAGTCACAATGCTTTCCGTATTTTATGTGTAAATTATAATAACTTTTCTAGTCTAGTTAATAATACTAACACTACCTTAGAAATTAAAACATTACCCCTAGATACATTAGCTCGTATTTAAGAATAGTTCTAATTATTATTATTAGTAGTAATAGTATTATTATTATTATTTTATTCTTTTTGTTATTACAATTTGGTTGTTTTGTCTGTGTTAAGTGTTCGCGACCTCCGTTCCCGCACGTTATGCGGTTGCCCCTCGGTCGGATGGGCGGGTGGTCGTGTCTACCTAGGTCCGCGCGTTAACAAGCCCGAGCTTGGTGTCGCTGGGCCACTTGATCGTACTGCCGTTAGTACGTCAACGTCCAAGATATGAAGCCAGCACATTTTTTGTGTGAATCATTGTCAGAAAAACAGCAGCAAACGTAAACCATTTTTGCACTTGCTGGTACACGGCATTTTTAATATGGCACACAAATATACTGCAGATTTTTGATTCAAAAATTTAATGAAACCAAAAATTAAAATAAGTAAGTATTAGTATTAATACAGGGTATTAGGAGTCAAAAAAAAAAAAACCAAGCACGAAATCACAATTGCGGGCGCGACGAAAGAATAACCAATTTGGCAAACGAGAAAACACAGCACAAGACAGTTCGTGACGAGAGCACAAAGAGCGCGAGAGCGGAAAGTGCGCGATATGTAATAATACACCAATAATGTGCTGTAGCAGCTATAAACAGAATACAAATTTACTGTAAGCTCGCGCAAAGAGAAATATTGAAACACCAAAATTATGTAAAACATTAAATATTATTTCACTGTGACAAAACACACAGACTTCTAGCACAGGTATTGTTAGCTTGCAATAAACATTTTTTTAATAAAAAGATAACGAGCGAAGATTTTTGAATCAGTTTACATCAGTAAAAAAACCGGTTGTTGAAATTTGGCTTGATAGTTCATATGGGAACAGTAAGATATAGTCGTTCGATTTGGCCAATTTTTTCACTATATGGTTAATACATTTTTCAAGATTTGTTGTAAAAATTGCATTATGGTATCTCCATTAGAAGGGCGTCAGCTGTCAGAAGCAGCAAGGGCGACAACATGTAATCCCAGTACTGTCTGGTGCATGTGCAGTCCTTGCTCCTACTGTTGGAAGTGCGGCTATACTCTCTACGTGAGGGCGGCTGGAAACAGGCCCCTAGCGCCGTCGTGTCTGATAGGGGTGCTGACTAATTGTAGTCGGGCAAAGATCGTGAATCTATAAATCACCCCAATCCAAGGCGGAACAGCATACTCTGATGAATGCATGGCTGGGGGGCCGCCCTCTAGTTTCACTTAGACTTTCCACGGTACGCGGACTATGCAGTGCATGACCTTCCTTACCCGCCTACTCGTGGGATCAATTTTATGGCTCAACTTTTTTTTTTTTTTTAAATAATTTTTTTATTTATTTGCTGGATCTTCTCTCCATAATAGATACTAACAACAAGTTTCAAAATCTTAACTTAATAATATAACTAAGAATCCATTTTAGCGATGGGTTTAGTTTTAAATACGGCTCTAATTGTATAGGGACTGAGCGAGTGGATGATCGGAACGTTGAAGTCTACTCCAACTGTAGGATCTGGTTAGCGAGCGTGCAAGAGGATTTGGATGAAATGTTAGTTTACCGATGTGTTTTGCTTTTCGCTGTAATTTTTTTGGCTGCTATGTGCGAGCGCCAGGTGAGTCTTCTGTCAAGATGGATACCCAAGTATGTGACGGTGTTTGCCTGGGGGATTCGTTCTCCTTTTAGATTTAGGTGAGTATAGGTTTGTCTGTTCAGTGTGAATGTTACGTTTCATTTCCCTTCATTTACTTTAATTCTCCAGTTAGCTAACCATTTTTCAAGAGATTCCAAGTGATTTTGTAGAATAGCAGTTGCTCTAAGGGGACATTTACTCCGGCTAAGAATGGCAGTGTCATCTGCAAACGTGGATGTGGTAAGTTGAATGTTTGTCGGAATGTCCGATGTGTATAGTGTATATAGAATGAGAACGCATCCTTGAGGGACTCCAGCTTTGATTTCATGCTCAGCAGATGTTGAGGCGCTGCATCTTACGGAGAATATTCTTTTATTCGAGGAGTTTGTGCATACTATTGGGGAGTAGTGTTTTGATCTTGTACATAAGTCCATCGAGCCACACCCTGTCAAACGCTTGGACAATATCAAGAAATATAGCAGAGCAGTATTCTCGTTGTTCAACCGCAGTGCGTATCTCCGAGGGGATACGGTTTACCTGTTCTATTGTACCATGTTTTTCTCGGAACCCAAATTGATGCATTGTGATTATATTATTTGTATTAGAATGGGGACCGATGTGCTTTAACTGCTCTTTGATTATTTGATTAATTTCATTTGATCGAAATTTCAGGGGTGTGTTATATAAGAGCTTGAGAATGCAGGGAGCTCAAATAAGTTGGTCGCAGGATTTGGTTGGAAGACTTCATGGAGATGTGTTGCAAACACGTTCGACTTTTCTGAGTCACTTCTAGCCCATCTTCCTGTAAGACTTCGGATAGGACTGTCTGTTTCAGTAGGTGCACTGACACTGCGCGCTTTCCAGAGTGGGTTTTTGGCACATGTTGGAGAGAGTTGTTCGATGTATTGGTGTTGTGCGAGTTTCTCTTCTTGTTTCAGTACTCTAGAGAGTTTTCGAGTTGCAGCTTTTTATTTCGCTTTGCTTGCTGGTGATCTGTGTTTTTGCCACTCTCGTCGTAAATGTCTTTTTTCTAAAAGGATCTGTTGAATTTGCCTATTTGTACGGTAGTGATGTGTTACTTTTGGTTTCATTTGGGGCGTAGATACGCGTGCCGCAGTGGTGAGAATGGATTCTAAGGCAGTTACAGAATTATCAATGTCAGCCTCGTTGTGCAGTGTTGGGCTTAACTCAATGTGTGAGCTTATATATTTTTTGTAGCGAAGCCAGTTTGTTTGGTTGGATGTAAGCATATCAGGCCGTTCTAACGTTTATGGTTGTTCGAATAGGTGAAGAAGGATAGGAGAGTAGTCCGAGGACAGGTCAGCTATTGCTTCTATCCGCGTTAGTTGTTTTGGTATGTTTCGGGTTATAGCAAAGTCTATAAGATCAGGTTTTTTGTTGGGATCAGCTGGCCAATATGTAGGGCTACTCGGAGATATGAAGTCAAGTTTATTCGATTTTGTGATTAGAGCTTTGTATAATTGCCTTACTTTTGGATTTGTAAGACGGGAGCCCCAGTGCGTGTGTTTGGCATTATAATCGCCTGCTGATATGAAGTGGGCCCCTAGTTGGTTCAAGTATTCCATGAAGTCTTCTCCCAAGATGGAAAACCGTGGTGGGCAGTATATTGGAGCAATACTAAGACTGCTGAAGGACACTTTAATGCTTATTTACGTAGCTTGCAATTAGTTGGTTGCGAATGGCTGCAATTGATGGTGCTTGATACGTCTCTTGATAAGGATACCTGTTCCACCATGAGCTTTGCCGTCTGGATGATTCGTTGAGTAAAAAGTATACTCACTGAGAAAGAAGTTATTTTTATTTGTGAGATGTGTCTCGGAGATTAGCATTATGTCAATGTCATGTTCCTTTAGGAATTGAAGCAGTTCGTTCTTGTGCTGTGAAATGCCGTTAGCATTCCAGAAACATATCTTTAAGATAGTCATTTATGGTTTGGAGTGTTGGGATGCAAGCATTTGCATGAGCACGTTTTGGTGTCGCGTTAGGTCTTTCATTGTAGATCGCATAAACTTCATAAATTCCATCATGCTTTTTTGAAGTGAAATAATAAGTGATTCAATTCCAGTTGATGGCTCTTCTAAGGTGTGTTGTTTCTCTGGTGGTGTTAATTGGCAGCTGGTGTTGGGAAGATTTCCAACTTGGAAGCTGGCTTTACTATGCCTGATGTCAAGGCATTTGCAAATGATACTCCTGGAATTGTACTTACAGGTGCAAAGGAGGACCTAGCTGCTTTGGTGAACCAGACTCCCGGTGTTGTTTGAGATGGAGTTACAGAGTTCTGTTTGGGGAATGCTTGCTTAGAAGTGCGACTTTTTTTGTCTTTGTAGACTGGACACCCTCTGAAGTTTGCTGTGTGGTTTCCACTACAGTTGCCGCATTTCCTTAGATTAGGGTCGCTTTTATTGTTTGAACAGATGCCAGACTCGTGCATGTCTCCGCAGCCTACGCACACTGGGCGTAGTGTACAGTAGGTTCTAGTGTGTCCATACTCCTGGCAGTTAGTGCATTGCACAGGAGCATTGCGCTTGTGTGGCTTCTCCACTGTTATTCTGCAGTGGAGTAGATACTGGAGTTTGTAGATTGGATGGACAGAGTTTTAGTTTTTGGGTTTGTTTTCAGGGCTTAATTCCACTTTAAAAAGAGGTTGTGGTATCTTTGCTCTATTTATAATGTTGATAGTCGATTTTGCCTCAAATCCTTTCTCTTGTAAAGCAGAGATTATTTCCGCAGTTGACACGGTTGGCTCGATGCCTTTGATTAGCACTTGAAGACCCTTGCTGCTCTTTAATTGATAGGTATAGTAATTTTTCTTTGATCTCTTAGGTCTTTCTCACCTGTGCGATAGTTATTTTCATTGTTAATTTGAATCTTGACTTCGCGTATATTGCCCTTATTTATTTGGGTCACTTAGAAGTTGTTGGTGCCTATTACCTCTGTAAGTCGTTCGACGATCGCGGAACAATTTGAGTCTCTTATGTAGATGGGAGGGGGTTTTGGCTTTGCAGGTTCAGTGGCCACTTCTACGGGTTCGTCTTCAAGGTGTTCGCTGAGAATTTGGAATCTATTATTGTTCGAAATGTATTCTTGATTTTTTGATTCGGAAGTCTTATTTACTTTTGGATTATTGCCTAACTTTTTATTGTTTGGGCTTAATGTGCGTTTGGTTACGTGTATGTACCGATCTATTCCGGTCTGTATAGTTGGACGTCGGTTTAACGTTGTGGTAGGTTGTGTAGCTAATTGACTCGGAAACTGCTGACTTTGCAGTATTGGACAGTAGGGCATAGTAGCAGAGGTCATTGACGTTGCCGTTGATGTTGTTGTTGCAGTCAATGTGGACTGAGACACCGTGAACGAGGGTAGCGTAGTTGTTGTTGATGTTTTTGGCAGAGGTGAGAGTGCCGCGCACTCTACACTTCAACTCTCTTTTGGGCCCATGGGAGCGGGAGTAACAGAACGATCGCTTGCATTGCTTGTTATTGCTGTTGGTGAAATTATTGACAGATAAGCATTATTTTGAGCCACTGAGAGACGACGCTCGTCTTGCTCTCTTTGTCGTTGCTTTCTGATTTCGTCTTGAATATTTTTGTTGTTGGCACTTTTACCGTTTGCTTTTGAGCTATTACTCGTTGGCATTGCTGATTTTATGTTTTCTTTTTCTTTCTTAGATTACTTAAGAGAAGTAACACAAGGCTCTGTATGCTTGCACATTGCACACAGTAGCGTCTTTTCGCTTAGTGGTAGTACCACTTTACATGTTTTTAAGTAGAGTTAACACTGTTGAGATTGATAAATTCACGGAGCACAGTTGTAAGACGTCTGCACTCGCGAATGGTTGGTTTGATTTTCGATTATGGTTCAATTAAAAAATTTGTAAAAGTCTGATGCGACTTCGATGGTATCATCTGACCCCTACACCAGCACTGCAGCCAGTGGGCTGGTGGCTCCCACCCCCAATACTACGAGTCTCGACTCTAGTAATTTAGGGGACCCGGATAGGCCACGAACTCCCTTGGACACAGGGTTCGCTAGTGCTGACCTTCCGTCCAATAGCGGTTCAGTCCGGCAGCAACCCGTCGAGGTATTGTCCTCCGACGAGGAAGCTGACTGCGACCGAATCAGCTTTGCTGACGATGCTTCCGTGGCCTCTCAGAGGTCAGGTCCTCACGGAAGCAGGCTCTCAGATGCAGTTGCTGCGGCTGGAATCAAAGGACAACTTTGTGAAATTGAAGAGCCGCGAGAAAAAGCTTTTTAAAGCTGTACTTGCGAAGGGTTCGAACCGAGCGGAAGCTCTTGATATCGCCACTGCGCCCCTCGTTAACACAAAGGCAAAACGGACGCGTGCTGACGATACCATCGCCGAGCCCACTAGCACTTCAAAGAGGCCCAAAAAGGCTCATAAGGAGTCAACGAAACCACTCTACAGCCAAGTGTTAAGCAGCGTGAAATTGGGCTTCACTTCGTCTGATTCTTCCAAGCCCTTATCAGCGGAGCAGTTGGCTGCGTTGAAATTCAGCATCCTAAAGGCGGCGCTGTTGCACTCCACACCAGAAGGTAGCCCAGGTTTTGAGGGTTGTATACCCCGAAATGGGATAACAGCACTGACCATTGGGAGAGGGGAGCTGTTGGACACATCAGGTCTATCAGCGCCCTTGACGTAAAACTGATGGAGGAAACGAAGTTTCCCAAGGCTCACCTCATTAGAGGTTGCTTTCCCAGCATCAATGAGTTCACTCCTGCGACTATCCTGGAATATGCAAGTTGCCTTGTCACGACCGCCATTAGGAGGGAGAATGAGCAGAATTAAAGTGCTCCAGTCGAAACTGCACCAAGCCAGAGGAGCGTCGGCCACACAGTGCAGGGTCGTCTGTGATGATCAATCAACCTGGCTCTCGTCCAAGAACCATGGTTGATCGGTGGCTATATACGTGGACTATCATGTTATATGACTGTATGGGAGGTGCCCCTCGCACTGCTATACTTTGGGATAACAGTGTAAGACATTTCCCATTGACTAACATCATCTTCAGAGACCTGGTGGCAACGGCTATTGAGGTAGCCACTGCGGACGGTGTCTGGGAAGTTGTGATCGCCTCCGCATACTTCCCGGGCGATGTGGATAATGTACCCCCAGCAGATGTCCAGCGGCAGGTAGAATTCTGTCGCCGCAACAACAAGCCGCTCGTGATCGGCTGTGATGCTAATGCACATCACACGATCTGGGGGAGCAGCGACATCAACAAACGTGGTGAGTCCCTCTTAGACTACTTATTGTGTTGTCAATTAGATGTAGCTAACATAGGGTGTAAGACCGCTTTACTAATGCTATTAGGGAAGAGGTTTTAGATCTCACCCTAATCAGCAACTCGATAGCGAGTTCGCTCATCAACTGGCGGGTTACAGACGAAGGCACCTTGTCAGACCATCAGTACATCAGGTTTGACCTTCCTGGCCAAGTCGAGATTCGCCAAAACTTCTTCTGTCCCAAAAATACGAATTGGGAGCTTTTCAAAGCCTCGGTAGCTTTTAAAGCAGATTTATTGATTAGAAGAAGTAGGTCTAGAAGCCTATTTAATAAAGCTAAATCTAACCAACAATCAACAAAAGCCTTAGACGAGCTAAACGCGATACAAGGCGCAGCTACTGTGGTAGCATAGAATCGTTGCCAGAAGCAGCGAGACTCCATAAAGTATTGGCCAAAGGGTCGTCTAATGGAATAGGGCTTCTCTCTCCTCTGCTGGGGGTACTTCATCTACATCACCCGGGAAGTATGCAAAGTCGATTACAACTTCCCGGACACCGTCCGCAGTGGCTACCTCAATAGCCGTTGCTACCAGGTCTCTGTGGATGAAGTTAGTTAATGGGAAATGTATGTCACTTTTATCCAAAAGTGTATTAGTGGGAGGGGCACCTCCCATACGGTCATATAATAACTTACATGATCCACATGATAGTCCACGTATATGGCCACCAATCAACCATGGTTCTTGGACGAAAGCCATGTTGATTTGATCATCACAGACGACCCTGCACAGTGTGGCCGATGCAGGTTCTTGGCTTGGTGCAGGTTCGACTGGAGCACTTTAAGTCTGCTCATTCTCCTTCCTAATGGCGGTCGTGACAAGGCCACTTGCCTTGCCCCCCCGAGAGTCATTCCCACGAATGCTCTTCGGTGGTCTGGATGAGCCACTCGGGGAAGATCGCCTTGCGAGCCCGCTCACGGGAGGCATCCCTGCGGGTGGGTTGCGGCCCGAGGTGCTGGCAGTGGGCCTGACCGAGGCACCTCTGACGGTTGATGGATGGTGACCACACATTACACGCCTAGTTGGGCCCTTCGGGGCCGTGACCACGATGGCCGGTGGGGTAGGGTAAGGATCCTTGGGTACAAATCCGGCCGCAGCGCTGGTGGAGGCCACAGGGTCAGCCACTGGAGGGAACCACTGGTGCCGTTGCCGGGAGCTGAATTCTTAAGGATCAGCTTGACCCTACCAAAGCAGAATTTCACCCTCCCTTGGCACTCCGTCAGAGCCCTGTACGATTCCTCGTCAACCAACATTGTGAGGTGAGTCGTGCTGCCGTTCAAGCTATGTTGCACCACCCGCCACAGTTTCGTAGAGAAGCTGCTGGCATTCTGGAGCCCAATGTATTCCAGGATGGTCGCAGGAGTAAACTCAGCGCTACTTGGAAAGTAACTAATGAGGTGAGCCTTGGGAAACTCCGTCTCCTCCAGCAATTTGACGTCAAAGGCGCTGATAGACCTGATTTGACCAACAGCTCCCCTGACCAATGAGCCACTGCTCAGTGCTGTTATCCTCGCACACTAGCAGCAGCTACTCATTTCGGGGTATACAGCCCTCAAAACCTGGGCTAACATCTGGTGTGGAGTGCAACAGCACCGCCTTTAGTATGCTGGACTTTAACGTAGCTGAGAGGGGTTTGGCTGAATTAGGCGAAGTGAAGCCCAATTTCACGCTGCTTACCACTTGTCTGAAGAGTGGCTTCGTGGACTCCTTATGAGTCTTTTTGGGCCTCTTTGAAGAGCTAGAGGGCTCGGCGATGGTATCGTCAGCGCGCGTCCGCTTAGCCTTTGTGTTAACGAGGGGCGCAGTGGCGATATCAAGAGCTTCCGCTCGGTTCAAACCCTTCGCAAGTACAGCTTTAAAAAGCTTCTTCTCGCGGCTCTTCAATTTCACAAAGTTGTCCTTTGATTCCAGCCGCAGCAACTGCATCTGAGAGCCTGCTTCCGTGAGGACCTGACCTCTGAGAGGCCACGGAAGCATCGTCAGCAAAGCTGATTCGGTCGCAGTCAGCTTCCTCGTCGGAGGACAATACCTCGACGGGTTGCTGCCGGACTGAACCGCTATTGGACGGAAGGTCAGCACTAGCGAACCCTGTGTCCAAGGGAGTTCGTGGCCTATCCGGGTCCCCTAAATTACTAGAGTCGAGATCCGTAGTATTGGGGGTGGGAGCCACCAGCCCACTGGCTGCAGTGCTGGTGTAGGGGTCAGCCGTGAAGGCATCGCCCACGGATGATACTATGGAAGCCGTATCAGTCTTTTCTATTTTAAAATTTTGAGCCATAAAATTGATTCCACGAGTTGGCAGGAAGGGAAGGGCATCCATGACATAGCAAGCGGACCGTAGAAAGTCTAAATGAAACTGGAGGGCGACAGGTATCCAGAATCCGCATCCATCAGCGTATGCTGTTCCGCCTTGGATTGGGGTGATTTATAGACATGACCGTGCTAGGGTCCTGTTTCCAGCCGCCTTCACGTGGAGAGTATATCCGCACTTCCGACATTAGGAGGAAGGACGGCACGTGGTCCAGCCATTACTGGGATTACATGTTGATCCCCTTGCTGCCTTTGACGGCTGACGGCCAATACTCTGGTCTTTATGAAATCTTATTTTCTTTGCTCATATATGCACATACTTACATATGTACAAACATTTCTTTCGAGTAATGCGATTGGAAATTACAAAAAAATATTGTAAAATTACATATGCAACTTTTAAACCAATAAACAATCTTGAAGATCTGGTGTTGCAGCATAGAGCACGATGAACAAAACTAGAAAAAAAGGCTAGACAACAGCAAAAAAAGTTACAGAAAATAAAGACAATAGGTTTTTGATATTAAAAAAAGGCTATTTATTTATATATAAATTTATCTATTTCGTAATTTTCGGGTGTGCATTCAACTTTCGGATTAATACTACGTTTGCCGTACTTGCAATGGGAAATTTTTACAGAAATTTTGTGGTCGAATGTTGATTGTAAGAATAATTCAAGAAACTATGTGTATTCAAAACAACTGTGTGAAGATGTATTGAAAATTATAGAAAATAAACAAAAAACATTTGTAAATAACAATTTATCTGTATCTGTTGCCTCATATGTTTTTGTAGTTGAAGTGACCAATTTGTGGTTAATGGGTGTTCTTGTAAAAAGGAAACATAGTGGAGTATGTATTTTTACGTTTTGAATAAGATTTTTTTTAATTGTCTTCTTGATCCCGATGACGATAACTCTAATTAATTGAGTGCAGGGCTGAAAGATAGCTTGTATTTTTAATAATTGCTGGCAGTGCTGCCACAGCTACTCCGCCTTTAGTAAACTGTCGTTTTTGAAAGTCACTTTTTGTGTTTTTGTATATGATTTGATTGGCTGTTGTGTAACATCTGGATTCCTGACAGTGAATGTTGGTTTTTAATCTTTCAATATAAATATGTAGAGTCTTTCCATTAACGAGAATTGAGAAAAGTCGATAACTGATGCGTTAGTAATTCAGCTGCCGAATAGTAATTCAGTTGCCGCTGCATAGATATCTTCTTTAAAATAAGTTCGCAGGCTTAGTAAAACTGTTGGCAAAATTTCAAAACATGATGTTGCGCGGTTGAACACTAATGCTGCTTTGAGGGAACGGTTCCATCTTTCTATCATACTGTTAATATGAGTATACGAACACGTTTTGTGGCAATCATAGTAGAGAGTGCTTCAAATAGGGAGGATTCGAATTGCAAACTTGGGTCCGTCATAAAAGTTTTGGGTGTACCAAATCCTCAAATCCAGGTCCTGTAGAAAGCTGTTGCTACGGATTCGGCTGACATATCGCAGAGAGGAACTATTTCTGGCCATCTAGTAAAACGATAAATAAATGATGTCCATGTAAACGTGTTCAAATCGTTGTTCAACTAATTTAAGATGTTGTGGAATTAATTGACTGTGCCGCTGAATCTTGGATCGTTGGTATTCATTACATTTATTGATCCAAATTTGGATATCTCGACCCATTGCTAGTCAAACATTCTTTTGCTGGATTTGCTTTGTAGTTGCTCGTTTGCCAGAGTGAGACAATGAATGAATGGAATCAAAGATGCGTTGTGCGAAGTTTTGTTGGTACAAATGGGTGAACTATTGAAGTGGATGTATGATTATTATTTGTTGTAATTTTAATGAAGTTGTGCCTTTGAGAATATATTCCTTTTATGTCATTTTTTTGGTGTTCATGAAATTTTACAAGTGCGACCTTGTTAGGCATGTCAATTTGAATGATCATTGATAATGCTTCAGATACCACATTATCTTTGTCAGATTGTGTGCGATGTTTGTAGAAAATGTAATTTAGTTGTCAAATTTGACTTTTCGACGCTTTATCCAATTTTTGACGAAAAGCATATATTTAATATCATATAATATTCGCTCGCATTCGCAGTCGGACGTCTTTTTCTTTAAAAAAACAAGTAAGAAAGCTACAGTCGAGTTTGCTCGACTGTGAGATACCCGCCACCCAATTTTACCATCCAAATATATTTTCCAAAATATACTGAAAAAATACCTACAAAAATATACTAAACAAAATATACTAAAAAATACCAAAATAATATATCAACATTTTCTTTGTTCGAAATTATTAGCTTGGTGGTTCTTTAGTTGTTTTATTGAAAACCATTATTATGTCGCGGAGTGTCATAGCAACTAACTAGGCAGCACTAGCAGTTGCACGTGGTAACGCCTTATAAAAGTAATATCTTAATAACTTCTGTGTTTTTTATCCGATTGCCGCAGAAATCATTAAGATGGTGATTAGTATTGTGCGTACCAAAATTTAACGTTCTAGGATTAAAACGACGCTTGCAATTCAGTTTTTTTTCAATTTGCATGGGCGGAAGGGGGCGTGGCTAAAATCAAAAACAAACTTGATCTGCGTGCAACAATAAGACATACTGTCGCCAAAAATTTGTTGCTCTATCTCTTATAGTCTCTGAGATCTAGGTGTTCATACGGACGGACAGACGGACAGACGGACATGGCTATATCGTCTCGGCTGTTAACGCTGATCAAGAATATATATACTTTATGGGGTCGGAGATGCTTCCTTCTGCCTGTTACATACATTTTCGGTCGGCACAAAGCCATAATAACCTTCTACCCTTTGGGTAGGCGGGTATAATTATTTCAAATTTTCATCAGGTTTGTGCATTATATCATATTTATTTACTAACATCTTTGATTATTTGCAATTTTACCACGTTACCACGTGCAACTGCTAGTGCTGCCTAGTTAGTTGCTATGACACTCCGCGACATAATAATGGTGTTCAATAAACCAACTAAAGTGCCGCCAAGCTAATAATTTCGAACAAAGAAAATGTTGGTATATTATTTTGGTATTTTTTAGTATATTTTTTTTAGTATTTTTTCAATATATTTTGAAAAATATAATATTTGGATGGTAAAATTGGGTGGCGGGTATCTCACAGTCGAGCAAACTCGACTGTAGCTTTCTTACTTGTTTTGATTGATTGGCAATTATAAATTAATTTTTCAAAACTCCGTAAAAGTGAAACAACATATGCAAATATAAAGTCTATTTTGCTTTAATTTGTTTTGGATTTTATTGCTCATTGCTCTCTAGCACGTTGCTTATTCCGCGGTTATGTGGTTTTTGATATGCTCGCGCTCTCATTGTGTTTTGTGTTTTCGTTTGCGCTTTCTCTCTGGTAAGCGAATATCAGTATTAACTTTTCAATTAACCCTTGAGTGTCTTGCTTTGTTTTAATACCTTTTTAGTGTAATGTATTCTTTGTTTTATAAAATTGTTCAATATATTTGTCTGCATTATCGAGAAATTCCGGGCTCCAGCAAACGCTCAAATGGATTTTGTGTACTGCTGGCTGTATGAAAATGTGTCACACGAGAAATGTGCGGGCTTCAACGGCCGTATTGTTGACCTGATTAGTTCAAAGTCTGGATTAAGATGGATGTGTGAGTTATGCAGGGATGCAGAAAAGGACTTTGCGGGATTCATAAGGTATACTAAGATAGGCTTTGGAGACTGATTTTAAAAAACTGGGGGATACGTTCTGAACTTTGGAGTTAGGGATTAAGAGTATGAAACTCTTGACTGAGTCTTCAAAGCGAAAAAACGCCAATACTCGTCTATCCATTGCCCCTAATGAACTTCATATTCCTGAGCACGAACCCACCTTGTGAGTTACTAATAATAATTTAAAACTCATGTCCTTCGCATCTCCATCTCTTTGACACTCTTCAGTGTTCCAATTAGCTGACAACGACATTCCCATAGATGTCGTTTGTTCAAAACCCGCTCCTGTTTCCGTTACAACAGAGGTTGACTTAGTTGACGAAATTCCACATGATCAACACTCTGAGATACTGTGTGTTCTATCAACTAATGCAGAAGCTACTATATAAACTTCTGCCATAGTTGCCCAGAATACCTTAGTATGTATTCCATCGATGAAACAAGATTTTGTCTCAAGGCTTGCACCTGTAACGTCACCTGACGATGTTAAAATCTTTAGCCGGTAAAAATTCAAGCCAATTTCATGGTGGAAAAACTCAATTTTGCATATGAATGGGAAATTGTATCCTTTTAGTGTTCCGGTAGAATACTTCAATACAATCTGTTGCAAAGAATTCTGGCCGCAGACTCAAATTATTTTAGAATATCGGCTTCCAATTTCGCTTCCTACTGCCACTATTAGTTCTTCTAAGCTTAATACATCAAATAACTAATATCTTCTTTGGTGCTTGCTTTTCAAAATGTATGGGGTTTTGTAGTAAATTAAATAATCTATAATTAAATAGTTTTTTTTTCCTTTTCATGTCATTGCACTAACTGAAGCTTAGTTAAGGCATGACACTCTTAGTACTGAAATTATGTCCAATTAATTTACTGTATATAGACGTTATCGCATGCGGCGTTGTGGTGGTGGGGTTCTTCTCGCTGTCAATGATATTATCTTCTCTGAATCTATCGACTTGTGTATTAAATAACGATATTCAAATTTTAATTTTAAAAATAGTCTTTGGTAGTATTAATGTGTTTATTACCTGTTCCTATATACCACCAGCTTCACATAACTCTTAATACTTAACTCATTTTTCTGTTATTAATAGTATTTCCGAAATGCTTTCTGATCGTGATTTTCTAATAGTTCTTGGAGATTTCAATATCTCCGGAATCTCATGGCTTTCGTCAATATATTAAGTCCAATATATTAAGTCCTTCGTCAACTCATGTTTTTGTTGATAGCCTTTTTGAAATAGCATTGTCTCAAAGCAATGCTATATTACATTTTTTAGATAGAATGCTTGATTTGATTTTCGTGTTGGATCCCAATACCTGCACGGTGTCCCTATTTCCCTATTTCCCCTATGTCCCTATTTCTGAGGACCTTTGGCATCCTACCCTGGAGGTGTTGATTGACCTTCCAACATGGGTTTCGGGTTTAGGTGTTTTACTGCAGAAGCGAGTTCGTTGTTTCTGGAAGACCGATTATAAGAAACTCTCTTAGTTTTTTTCCCACACTAACTGTCCCACCTTTCTTCGTGCACTGATCTAGATAATGCAATTAAGATTTTTTAATCTGTATTAATATCTCTGTTTGATGCTTTGTTCCTTTTGGAACTTCACAACTGTCTAATAGACAAATATGGTTTACTAAAGAACTAACAAAGTTAAAGAATAAAAAGTCAAAGCTATATAAAAAATATAAGGAAACTGGCTTTCTCTTATATTTTTCTCGCTACTCTGTTGCCGGTCCGATTTCTCCACGCTAAATTATCTTAGCTACAAGGATTATTTGAGAAAGTTCAGACTAACGTTTCAGCGAGACCCGAAACTCATTTATGATTTCGTCAATTCGAAGCGCAAGACGTCAACACTTCCAACATTATTTTTCGAAAAAAGACAGCTTTTAATGATCATGGTATTGCCGGTCTCTTGGCTGATTTTCTTCAAACGACCTATTCCACATCAAGTTTCCATAGATATCAGCCTTATCCGTATCAAGTAAATCAATCAAATTCCATTTTTTGTCCCTTAATATTTGAAAGTTCACTCTTACGTGAAATTAGTCTTGTAAAGCAGTTTTTTCTCCTGGTCCTAGTTGCGTGTTTAGGTTCTGTGTAGAGGAACTCTGAAAACTACTTTAAAAATTATTTGAATTATCGGTGGAGTTGTGTTCTTTTCTAATTTTTGGAAAAAGTCTTATATTATTCCTCTCTTGAAAAATGGAAACAAATCCAATGCTCAAAATTATAGAGGTATCTCCAACTTGTCTGCTATTCTGAAAGCAATTGAGAAACTAATAACTTCTCAACTGCAACACTGCTGTAAGTCAATAATTTCACCCTAACCACTAACTTATTAGAATTCTCATCAATTGTTATTGAAGGGGTCTGTCAGTCATCAGAGGCAATAAGGGGATCATCATGTAATCTCAGTATTGTCTTTGGCTCGTGCCGTTCTTGCTCCTACTGTAGGAAGTGCGGCTTTATTCTCCACGCGGGGGGCCTCGAAGTAGGCCTCTAGCTAGGGGTGCTGACTAATTGTAGTCAGGCGAAGATCGTGAATCTATAAATCACCCCAATCTAAGGCGGAACAGCATAGGCTGATGGATACATGGCCGGGGGGTAGCCCAGTCTCTAATATTTGGACTCTGGATACCTGTCGCCCTCCAGTTTCATTTAGACTTTTCACGGTACTCGGGCTATGCCGTGGATGACCTTTCCTTCCCGCCTATTAGTGGGATTCATTTTATGGATCTTTCTAAAAACTCAGATATGTAAGTCTGATGCGACTTCGACAGCGTCATCCCTGGGCGTTGCTTTTACAGCTGACCCAGTGAGCTGCTGGCTTCTATCTCCAATACTACGGGTCTCGACTCTAGTAATATAGGGGACCCGGATATGCCACGACTTTTTTCGTCAAAGGACGCCTTTGTGAAATTGAAGAGCCGCAATAAGAAGATTTATAAGGCTGCATATTACATATACACTTGAAATCCATGACCTCGTACAGTCAAAACTTGACTGTAGCCGTTCCTTTTTGTTTCATGGTATTTTGTATGGATTAAGCTCTATTTATCCAGAATTTAGGTGAAAGAGTTAGCTTCGGGAGACTTTTAGTAATCGTGTATTTTGTAGTTGGCAAAGCAAAAATTGTTTACTGAGGCGATGGTATTTCGGCATTCTGAGTAGAGATATTGGACGAAAAAAATTTTTTGTAAATAAAATGTTCGCATTTACTAATCCATCAGTGGGCACGAAATTTGATATTGAAAGCATACATATGGAGCACGAATATTTGTGTCAAGTAAAATAAAGAAGGCAGTGCATTCCAAGCAACACGTATATGACAGAATCATAATATTCAGATTTAAGTCCAAAGCTAGACACATTAACATTGTGCAATGCTATGCCCCAACGGAATACTCCAACGATGACACCAAGGACGGCTTCTACAATGCCCTTAAAAGTGACATCAACATTCTAATGGGTGATTTCAATGCAAAGATAGGCTCCAACAATACCGAACTAAGAACAGTCATGGGCCAACATAGAACTAAGTCTTGAAACTACAACGGGGAGAGACATGTAGAACTTTGCCAGTTTTTGCAACTGGTTATTGATGATACGCTGTTCCTCCCTGAAGATGCGCACAAGTACACCTAGACATCGCAAATGAAAACATGCGCAGCCAGATTGAGCCAGAATAACATCAACGTTATGGGATCAGCCGTAAACCACAAGAAAAGCACTCATCGGAGTAAACACACAACCGCTTAGACAACTACTTGGCTAGAGCTACGTCACAGCAGGCATGCTTTGTGTCTGATAGCACATGGGAGTTGATTAGCAGGATAAGATGAATAGCGTGCACTATGCAGACCTGTGAAAAAATCTGCTTGAGATGAGATGATAAGACAATAAGATAGCATTTATGGGTTGGTTTGCGGAAAATGTAGATCGAGCAGCCGGAAAAAACAACATACGCTCTCTATTCCAACAAATTGCACGAATCTCCGGAACACACACAACACAGTCCCAACCTATCATATATCTAATGGTTACCTACAAGAGGACAATTGAGGAGGAACAGATCCGACGTGGAATACAATAAGAGTTGAACAAGCGGGCCTTAGACCACACATGAGCTGTGTAGACCAGTCCAACACAATACGCGTAACTACCAAACAGATTGTGGAATGGAGAACGCCGCTGTATCTTCTATTCGTTGGCTTCAATAAGGCTTTAATATTAGTAGATAGAGCAAGGAAAGGATTACCACATAGAATCATCGCAATTATAAAAGCGATGTACGTGGTGCCTACTTGTCTGTACATTTATTTGGGAGCTTGCACCGCATATGAAGAAACGAACAGATAGGCCGGAAAACGAAACTCCGTATCTTGAATGCGTATGTTAAGTTCATATTGCTATATGGAAGAAAGACATGGCTCACCAGAAAGGAAATAGCGCAAAAACTACAAGTTTTTAGCAAAAAATGCATTGGTGTAATATGCAGGATATTCTGATCAAACAGATAATCAAGTTCAAAGTTGTGGATCGCTACAGTTGAGTTTCCTATCCATCTCCAAATCAGGCAGAGACAATGTATAGAACCATAGCAGCAGTGTCCGAATGACACTGGACTAAAACTCCCTGAGAAACAGATGGGCAGAACGACAAAAAGCATCTTGGAGACGAACCGTCTTTCAAGAACTAGCACAGATCAGTTCATGGTAGGACACCGCTAAGCAGACGGCACAGAACAAACTCCGATGCTAAGCTTTCGTAGAGGACCTAAATTACTTAGTTTAATAATAAAGAAAAAAAATGTATTGTAAAATATGTATGCAAGTGAGCAATATAATATGGTATGGACATATATTGGGAAAGCCCTTCGTTCGATCTTGGTTCAGGTACCTCTTTGATTATTATTTTTCTATAAGTCAAAGGCATACAATCCCTTAAGGTCAAGGTTTACAATTTATACCATTGCAATCAAAATTTTGAGTTAAGTGCTTTGTACCTGAATGGATAAAAAATTGGGGTCGGAAGCCGCACGGTTCTCTATTTATTAGAGTTCTGCGGATTATGAAAAAAAATGGTGACTGTCAGAATTCTGGCTTTATTTCCCTTCTATTTGAGGATCCAATTTATTTTGCAAGTCATAGAATGTAAAGTTTGTGTCACCCAATGATCAACAATTTTATTTTATTAATTTCTATTCAATATTAATATTTAATGGAATGGAGTAATATGGTATTTCTTAGAACTAAAAATCTGCATACGATGCATCTCAAAGTGACAAAAGTCACAAATGACAAAAGTCGTGACGAAGGGACGTGGTAGATGTAATGAATATGAAGGTCCTGTGAGCAAAAAAGAGATAGACCAAGCAGAGTAGTAAACAGGAGAAGGAACAAAAATGATGGCAAGGCAAGAGACCGAAAGTGATCGAGAGCGAAAGACCGAAAGTGACCGATAGCGAACTGCCGGATCCATTAGCTTATGGTGATCTCGTGTGTAAGACTAAAGCGATGCACACGATTCGATTCGTCAAACAAATTTGTGATTTCACCCTTCCTGCGCCTTTTTATTAAAAAATATTTATTGCATACTAACAATATCTGTGCTAGACGTCGGTGTGTTTTATCACAGTGTAATAATATTTAATATTTTACAATATTTTGATGTTTTAATATATCAACATTTAGTGAGTCTTAATTTTCTGTTTGCGAGAGTTTACAGTAAATTTGTGTTCTGTTACTGCTACAGCATATTGTTGGTGTATCATTACATATCGCGCTCTTTCCGCTCTCGCGCTCTTTGTGCTCTTGTGCTGCGTTTTGCTGTAAGTAGATGTCAACGTCCTAGTACCCTGTATTAACACAAATTTTATACTTATTTTAATTTTTGGTTTCACTAAATTTTTATTTGCATCAAAAACCTGCAGTATGTTTGTCTGCTATAATAAAAAATGCCGTATACCAGCAAGTCCAAAAATGTGGTTTCTTTCCTGCTGGCTCTATGACAATTATTATTATTATTATAAGTGATAAGGGAGTCTCCCAACAGAGAAGGTGCGAGGCACTTCGACTATGGTGGTCTTTTGTGCCTATAGGCTCTCCCTAGCTAGACAAAAGCTGCTCTGCTTCCCTAATGAAGTAGAGCAGATCTTTCATCGAGGAACGCGCAATATGCTCGGTACCTGCGGTATTCACGTGCAGATGTTTCCTCCTAATTAATACCAAGTCTGGACAGCCGCACAGAATGTGTTTGGTTGTCTCATTGTCCCCTTTGCAAAGTCTGCACTCAGCATCAGAAGACAGACGCATTTTGGTGAGGTGATAGTTCACCGTATGATGGCCACTAAGATAGCCAACGAGGAGGTGAAGATCCCTCCTGGAAAGTAAGCTGGTTTTCCGGTCAACCAAGGTATTGACAAGCTCCTTGGCTTACCGCATCCCTGGTTGGACCGACCAGTAGCGATCAGTCAACCTAATAGCCCAGGTTTTAACAATAGCTGAGATGGTTGACCAACCCATACCACTGAAGGGCTCAGGGCCGGAAAAAGTAGCTGACGAACCGGCTCTCGCAAGTTCGTCGGCCAGCTCATTGCCCTGGATACCAGAGTGTCCAGGTACCCATAGAAGGGTGACGTTGTTAGTAAGAGACAGTCTCTGAAGGCAATTCCAGCAATCGGCCACCAGTCGAGAGCTTACTTATTTGGAGGAGAGGGCTAAGATGGCGGCTTAACTGTCAGAGAAGATGTAGATGTTCGCTCCTCTAATCCCCTTCTCTAGGATCAGACGGCAGCAGAACTCGATGGCATGAACCTCAGATTGGAAGACTGTGGGCCATTTGCCCACAGCAATTGAGGTTTTAGAGTTGGGTCCAAAGATCCCAGCTCCAACCCCCTGATCAGTTTTTGACCCGTCGGTATACCAGTGAATACCGTAGAGGGTTCTGAATTTAACACCAAAGAAAAGTTCCTTAGTCATAGTATCTGATCTAGTGCAGATATCTATGCCAGGAATGTCTTTGATCAGGCTAGCATGTCCTGATTCGGTAGCTAGAAGCCCTGATTGGAGCTTGATTCTAAGAAGGCTCATAGCGGCGACTTCTTTAATTTGGATGTGCAGCGGAGTCAGATTCAGTATCGATTCCATTGCTGCGGTGGGACAGGTACGAAGTGCACCTGTCAGTGAGAGGCACAGCAGCCTGTGCAATTTATTGCATTTGCTGATGGCAGTGACCTGTGTAACCTTTGGCCACCACACAATAGCAGCATAGGTGACGATCGGTCTGACCATCATGGCAAAAAGCCACCGGATGGTGCAGGATTTAAGACCCCAGATTCTACCAAAGAATCTCCTGCAGGCCCACATGGCATGAGTCGCCTTTGTGAGGGTGTTGCTGAGGTGGGAGTTCCAATTTAGTCTTTTATCGAGGGTCACCCCTAGATATTTGACTTCGTTGGATAGCCCCACAGGGAGCCGCTGATATAAAGTTGACCAATGTCAACGGAATAGCGCCTAGTGAAAGAAACTATAATAGCTTTTTGTGGATTGATGCTAAGACCAACATCTGCGCACCATCTACTTACCGTGTTCAGAGCTGATTGCATCAACTCTGTCACGGTGCTGGTATAGTTCCCGGTCACTATTAGAGCCAGGTCGTCAGCATAGCCGATAGCTTCAACGCCGAAGAGTAAGACTAGTAGTTTGTCAACTACTAGGGACCAGAGTAGGGGGGATAGAACCGATCCCGAACCGATCAAGAATATGAGCCATGCTATTTTGAATAAGGGCTGGGAAGATTTTGTCACCCCCTGGAGCTTTGACAGGAGCAAAAGAATCTACAGCCCATTTGACCTTTTCGGGGTCGAATATGGATCCAGATAGGCTGAATCCGCGTGAGTCCGGTGACAAAGTGGCGTCATCGCGACCGTAGAGATCTGGATTCGCCACGGAACCCGGGAAGTGGACTTGCAGTAGAAGCTCAAGTGTTTCCCTGCGATCTTGAGTGAAAGAGCCATCTGCTCTTTTAAGAAGCCCTATTCCATTAGACGACCCTATAGCAAATACTTTATGAAGCCTCGCTGCCTCTGGCAACGATTCTAAGCTACCACAGTAGCTGCGCCATGTATCGCGTTTAGCTCGTCTAATGCTTTTGTTGTAGTTGGTAAGAGCGTCCCGATAGACGTCCCAACTAGCACGGTTAGATTTAGCCTTATTAAATAGGCTTCTAACCCTCCTTCTAAGGACAGCCAGTTCCTCATTCCACCACGGAATTTTCCAATTTACCCTTAGGGTCTTCTGGACTGAGCTGTCCTCGAAGGATGAGATAAGCACATCTTGGAGCAAATTGGCAGCGAGTTCTATCTCACTGATAGAGCTAGGATTGCTGACCAATAAGTCTGCTTTGAAAGCTACAGAGGCTTTAAAAAGCTCCCAATTTGTCTTTTTCGGACAGAAGGAGTTTTGGCGAATTTCGACTTGGCCAGGAAGGTCAAACCTGATGTGCTGATGGTCTGACAAAGTGGCTTCGTCTGTGACCCGCCAATTAACAAGCGAACTCGCTATCGAGGTGCTGATTAGGGTGAGATCTAAAACCTCTTCCCTAATAGCATTGATAAAAGTGGGTTTGCACCCTATGTTAGCTACATCTAATTGACAACACAATAAGTAGTCTAAGAGGGACTCACCACGTTTGTTGATGTCGCTGCTCCCCCAGATCGTGTGATGTGCATTGGCATCACAGCCGATCACGAGCGGCTTGTTGTTGCGGCGACAGAATTCCACATCGCCCGGGAAGTATGCGGAGGCGATCACAACTTCCCGGACACCGTCTGCAGTGGCTACCTAAATAGCCGTTGCTACCAGGTCTCTGTGGATGAAGTTAGTTAGTGGGAAATGTCTGACACTGTTATCCATAAGTATAGCAGTGCGAGGGGCACCTCCCATACGGTCATATAACAACTTACATGATCCACATGAAAGTCCACGTATTTGGCCACCGATCAACCATGGTTCTTGGACGAGAGCCAGGTTGATTTGATCTTCACAGACGATCCTGCACACTGTGGCCGACGCTTCTCGAGCGTGGTGCAGGTTCGCCTGGAGCACTTTAAGTTTGTTCATCTTCCCTCCTGATGGCGGTTGAGCCACTTGCCTTGCCCCCCCGAGAGTCGGCGGTCGGGACGAGCCACTCGGGGGAGGTCGCCTTGCGACCCCGCTCGCGGGAGGTGCCCTTGCGGGTGGGTTGCGGCGTGAGGTGCTGGGAGTGGGCCTGACCGAGGCACCTCTGACGGTTGTCGGACGCTGACCACATATCAGTTGGGCCCTTCGGGGCCGTGACCACGATGGTTGGTGGGGTAGGGGAAGAAACCTTGGGTACCGATCCGGCCGCAGCGCTCGTGGAGGCTACAGGGTCAGCCAATGCCGACATCTCTGAGGGAGCCACTGGCGCCGTTGCCGGAGGGGCACTGGCAGGAGAGGGAATGGGTGAGGATGAGGATAGAACAGGGGTGGCGGAGGAGGCTTTGGGAGCTGAATTCTTTAGGATCAATTTGAGCCTGCCAAGGCAGAATTTCACCCTCCCTTGGCACTCCGTCAGAGACCTGTACGACTCATGGTCACTAACATTGCGAGGTGAGTCGTGGTGCCGTTCAGGCTGTGCTGCAACACCCGCCACAGTTTTGTGGAGAAGCTGCTGGCGTTCTGGAGCCCAATGTATTCCAGGATGGTTGCAGGAGTAAACTCAGCGCTACTTGGAAAGTAACCTCTGATGAGGTGAGCCTTGGGAAACTTCGTTTCCTCCAGCAATTTGACGTCAAGGGCGCTAATGGACCTGATGTGTCCAACAGCTCCACTCACCCAATTGGCAGTGCTGCTATCCTCGCACACCAGAAGCAGCCACTCATTTCGGGGTATACAGCCCTCGAAACCTGGACTTACATCTGGTGTGGAGTGCAACAGCACCGCTTTTAATATACTGGATTTCAACGTAGCCAACTGCTCCGCTCAGAGGGGTTTAGATGAATTTCACGCTGCTAACCACTTGGCTGAAGAGTGGTTTCGTGGACTCCTTATGAGTCTTTTTGGGTTTCTTTGAAGAGCTAGTAGGCTCGACGATGGTATCGTCAGCGCGCGTCCGTTTAGCCTTGGTGTTAACGAGGGGCGCAGTGGCAATAGCCAGAGCCTCCTCTCTGTTAGAACCCTTTGCGAGTACAGCTTTAAAAAGCTCCTTCTCGCGGCTCTTTAGTTTAACAAAAGCGTCCTTAGATTCCAGCCGCAGCAACTGCATCTGAGAGCCTGCTTCCGTGAGGCCTGACCTCTGAGAGGCCACGGAAGCGTCGTCAGCAAAGCTGATTCGGTCGCAGTCACCTTCCTCGTCAGAGAACAATGTCTCGACGGGTTGCTGCCGGACTGAACCGCTACTGGACGGAAGTTCAGCACTAGCGAACCCTGTGTCCAAGGGAGTTCGTGGCTTATCCGGGTCCCCTAAAATATTAGAGTCAAGACCCGTAGTATTGGGGGTGGAATATTTTATTCTATATTTATATATTCTATATTTTGTTGTTGATCTATAAAGTTGATCCCACGAGTTGGCGGGAAGGGAAGGTCATCCATGGCATAGCCCGCATACCGTGGAAAGTCTAAATGAAACTGGAGGGCGACAGGTATCTAGAGTCCGCATACTAGAGACCGGGCTACCCCCCGGCCATGCATCCATCAGCGTATGCTGTTCCACGCTGGAATGGGTTGATTTATAGATTCACGATCTTCGCCCGACTACAATTAGTCAGCACCTCTAGCAGAGACATGACCGTGCTAGGGGTCTGCTTCCAGCCGCCCTCGCGTGGAGAGTATAGTCGTACTTCCGACAGTAGGAGCACTGACGGCACGTGCCCCAGCCAATACTGGGATTACATGTTCATTCTCTTGCTTCCTCTGACGGCTGACGGCCGGCCCTGTGACAATGTTTCACATGTAAAATGTGCTGGCTTCACCGGCCGCATAGTCGATCTAATTGGCTCTAAATCTGGTTTAAGATGGACATGTGAGTCATGCAGGGATGTTGCGGAATTCATTCGTCAGACGAAGCAAGGATTTGGTGATCTATTCGCAGGTTTCAAAAAACTTCGGATAGTTTTGCAACTTTGGACTCTGGGTTTAAGGGCATTAAGCTTTTTTCCAAAGCGTAACAAGCTAATGATAGTTTTTTGTGCAAAAATTAAATTTCTTATGTGAACGGGAAATCGCATCTTTCAAAATAAATATTCCTGTCGAGCATTTTAGTAAAGTTTGTTGCAAAGACTTTTGGCTGGAATACTAAATTATTAAAGAGTATGTAAATTAAATGAAAAATCGGCCACCGATTTTACTTCCAAATGTTACCTCTAATTCCTCTAAAACTCCATCTGATAGCTCAAAAAACTAACATCTTATCTCTTGCTTGGCTATCAAAATGTAAGAGGCCTTTATAGTGAACTTAGTAGCATTTATTTAGATATTTTAAATTTTCCTTTTCGTGTCATTGTCTTTACTTAAACTTGGTTATGGCATGATATTCCTAATACTGAAATCTTTACTAACAAATTTTCAGTCTACAGACGTGATCGCATTCGGCGTCGAGGTGGTGGTGTACTTATCGCTGTCGATTCTGATATCTCGTCTGAGCAAGTAGATTTATGTAGTGATTTAGATATCAAATTTGTATTTGTTGTAAAACTCATTTATTGTAGATTTAGCATCTTTATCATCTGTTCTTATATACCTCCTGCCTCAGATAACTCTCTGAATTTATCTCATTTTTCTGTTCAATAGTATTTTTGAAATGCTTTCTTTTCGTGATTTCTTAATAATTCTTGGAGATTTTAGTATTTCTGGAATTTCGTGACTTTCGTCATGTGAATCCTTCGTCAGCTCATGTCTTTGTTGATAGCCTCTTTGATATAGCTTTGTCTCAAACAAATTCTATACCAAATTGTCTAGATAAAATGCTTGATTTGATTTTTGTTTTGGATCCCAAGACCTGCACGGTGTTCAGATCAAATCCTATTTCCTCACCTGAGGATCCCTACCACCCTACTCTCATCAATACACCTGTAAAATTTGTAGTCTTCAAAACTTTAATTTAAAACAAGTAAGAAAGCTACAGTCGAGTTTGCTCGACCGTGAGATACCCGCCACCCAATTTTACCATCCAAATATTATATTTTTCAAAATATACTGAAAAAATACTAAAATAATATACTAAAAAATACCAAAATAATATATCAACATTTTCTTTGTTCGAAGTTATTAGCTTGGCGGCACTTTAGTTGGTTTATTGAACACCATTATTATGTCACGGAGTGTTATAGCAACTAACTAGGCAGCACTAGCAGTTGCACGTGGTAACGCCTTATAAAAGTAATTTCTTAATAACTTCTGTGGTTTATATCTGATTGTAACCAAATTCGCAGAGATCATTAAGATGGTGATTAGTATTATGCGTACCAAAATTGAACGTTCTAGGTTTAAAACGACGCCTGCAATTTGGTTTTATTCGATTTACGGGGGCGGGAGGGGGCGTGGCCAAAATCAAAAACAAACTTGATCTGCGTGCAACAATAAGACATACTGTCGTGAAAAATTTGTCTTATAGTCTCTGAGATCTAGGTCTTCATACGGATAGACGGACAGACGGACAGACGAACATGGCTATATCGTCTCGGCTGTTGACGCTGATCAAGAATATATATACTTTATGGGGTCGGAGATGCTTCCTTCTGCCTGTTACATACATTTTCGGTCGGCACAAAGCCATAATACCCTTCTACCCTTTGGGTAGGCGGGTATAAAAATATGCCAAAAAGAACTTAAAGGTTTGTTATCATTACATAAAAAGGTGTAAAGATAAATAAATATGCTTGAAATAGGCAATGGGCTTATATTACAATAGGCTTATATTATTGTTCGATAAACGCAACTTCACATTGTCATCATACATTAATTAATGGGAGCTGGAAATAATAGAAGAAAGATCATTAATTAAAAGATTAAAAAGAAGTGGTCCAAGATGACTACCGCGAGGCTCACTAGAAGTAATTAAAATAAATAGCGTTTGGAGAAGATTAAATTATAGCGTTTAGAGTTCTCAAGCAAAGATGATAGCAAATTCACTTAAGAAGTCTATGTGGGAATCCAGAAAGATGTAGATTATGATGTAAAAGTGAGTGAGTCGGTATATACAATATTAGTCTGCATTTTGTTTTGAAATCCTCTAATCATTAACGAGGTTAACTTAAGGATATTAGTGGTTAAAGCTCTTGATTTCATAAAACCATGTTGATTGGGTGAAATGACAGAACTACATGAATGTTGTTATTAAAGGGAACATCCATGAAACTAAAGTTCAAACGAAGTCCGAAGAACACTTCCGAGCTGTGTCTAAGTACCTGGAGGAAACAAAAAAGAACTTCTACACCTACCAACTAAAAAGCAGCAAGGGACTGCAAGTTGTACTTAAAGGAATTGAACCCGACGTCGCCCCCTCTGAAATTCAAGAAGCCCTTAAAGCCAAGGGCTTCTATGCCAAAAATGTCAGCAACATTATCAACAGGAATAAAAAACCGCAACCACTCTTCAAGGTCGAGCTCGAACCAGATAGCAAAGCCTTAAAGAAAAACGAAGTGCACCCAATCTATAAGCTGCAGCTCTTATTGCATCGAAGGATCACCGTGGAAGAACCACACAAACGCATCGGCCCTCTTCAATGCACAAACTGCCAGGAGTATGGACACACAAAGACATACTGCACACTTCGGGCAGTCTGCGTAGTCTGCGGAGACTTCCACAACTCCGTAAATTGCCCCGCAAACAAAGAAGACCCCTTAAAGAAAAAATGTGGCAACTGTGGAGGAAACCATACGGCAAACTACAGAGGCTGTGCGGTCTACAAGGAGCTGAAGAGTCGCATGCTACGAGCGACAGCTACGCGTCAACAAAATACGCAAAATGCGTATTATAACTCAAAAAGTTCGCCAGACGTATTTTTCGCCAAGGCAGCCAGATCATCATTCGGTCCGCTAAATTCCACTAAGGGCTTCTCATACGCCGAAGCACTACGATCAGGCATGGAAAATCCACTCCAGCCACACTCAGAAAACACTCAGCAGGTCCCGATGCAGCCACAAAGCAATTTGGAATCTATGATGTATACCATGCAACAAAGTATGATGGAACTCATGTCATTCATGAAAACAACTATGCAAACCCTTGTTCAGAATCAGAACATGGTGATTCAGTTACTTGTAGCTCAACAGTCCAAATAATAAATGTCTAACCTACGTATATCTATGTGGAATGCCAACGGCATTTCACGGCATAACCTGGAAATAACGCAATTCCTAAATATAAATCACATCGACGCCATGCTGCTGGTTGAAACGCACCTCACAGGGAGATATAACTTCCATATAAGAGGTTATACCTTCTACCGCACAGATCATCCGGATGGGAAAGCCCACGGTGGAACCGGCATCTTAATCAGAGAACGCATCAAACACCACTTTCACCAAAGGTTTGCAACAAATTACCTGCAAGCCACGTCCATAAATGTGCAGTCAGGAAACGGCAACCTTTGCATTGCCGCTGTCTACTGCCCACCTCGATTTACTATCTCTGAAGGTCAATTCATGGACTTCTACAACACACTGGGGGATCGCTTCATAGCTGCAGGAGACTACAATGCCAAACACACGCACTGGGGATCACGCCTCGTGACCCCCAAGGGAAGGCAACTGTATAACGCACTTATAAAAGTGAGCAATAAATTGGACTACGTCTCTCCTGGTAGCCCCACATATTGGCCTGCAGACCCCAGAAAGATCCCAGATCTAATTGATTTCGCGGTGACGAAAAACATCCCACGCGATCTTATAAGCGCCATGGCCCTGTCGGATCTCTCATCCGACCACTCGCCCTTGTTGTTAACCCTTCTTCAAAGCCCAGAAATCACGGACCACCCCCATAGGCTGACGTCGCACAACACCAACTGGATGAAATATAGAAAGTATGTGAGTTCCCACATTGAGCTAACTCCTCAACTAAACATCGAATCGGACATCGACTACTCTACCGCCGCGCTGGAAGAGGTACTCGTCACAGCAGCCAGGATCTCAACACCAAAAGGGAAGGATGTGAAAATTAAGACGTTCAAAACCAGCCTGCAAATTGAACAGCTGGTTCTGGAAAAAAGGCGTCTGCGACGGGCGTGGCAAACCAGCAGGTCACCATGCTCAAAGCAACGTCTTAATGAAGCCATCCGCAAACTAAGCCGGGCTCTGAAGCAAGATGCTGAAAACGCACAACTAAAATATATAGAAAAACTATCGCCAACTAGTACAAAGCATCCCTTGTGGAGGGCTCACCCAAATCTAAGCTCTCCGGCTGAAACCGTAACCCCAATAAGAAATTCTTCAGGTTGCTGGGCCCGCAGCGACAAAGACAGAGCCGAAACATTTGCCTTACATCTCAGAGGCGTCTTCCAGCCGAACCCCTCAGCAAATGCACATGTTCTTCCGCAAATTCACTCCGAGACGGAATTAACGCCAACTTCATTTCGGCCGAACGAGATTACAAAAATCATTAGGGAGCTAAAACCAAAAAAGGCTCCAGGCCAGGACCTAATAACTACAAAAATGATAATGGAACTTCCGTACTGTGCTGTTGAGGTCATCTGTAAGCTCTTCAATGGTATCATAAGTCTCGGCTACTACCCAAGTAAATGGAAAAAATCAATTATAATAATGATACCGAAGCCTGGAAAAGATCACACGATCCCGTCATCTTACAGACCAATAAGTTTATTATCATGCCTGTCCAAACTTTTCGAAAAATGCCTTCTAACGCGCATAATACCATATATGGAAGCTCACAACATTATCCCAGCCCATCAATTTGGCTTCAGAGAAAAACACGGTACTATCGAGCAAGTTAACAGAATAACATCAGAGATTCGCACAGCCTTCGAGCTTAGAGAATACTGCAGCGCGATATTCCTCGACGTATCTCAAGCATTTGACCGCGTCTGGCTCAAAGGTCTTATGCATAAAATTAAAACACATTTGCCTGGGTACACTCATAAACTCCTTGAATCTTACCTCTACAACAGAGCCTTCGCAGTGAGGTGCAACACAACAATATCCGACAACTACACTATCGAAGCTGGAGTCCCACAAGGCAGCGCACTTGGGCCAACTCTATTCGTCCTCTACACAGCGGACATTCCCACAAGTGACCGACTAACAACATCCACCTTTGCTGACGACACTGCGATCCTTAGCCGCTCCAGATGCCCAGTCCGTGCATCAACCCAACTCGCCAAACATCTCATGGTAGTCGAGAAGTGGCTATCTGACTGGCGTATCAAAATAAACGAACAAAAGTGTAAACACATAACGTTTACTCTTAACAGGCAAACTTGCCCTCCGCTCTACCTGAATAGCACGCAGATCCCCCAAGTCAACGAAGTAACGTATCTCGGCATCCATCTCGACAGACGTCTAACATGGCGTAGACATATCGAATGCAAGAAATTACACCTAAAGCTGAAAGCCAGCAGCCTCCACTGGATTATAAACGCCCGCTCGCCCTTGTGCCTGGACTATAAGGTCCTGCTCTATAACTCCACTCTTAAGCCAATCTGGACGTATGGCTCCCAGCTTTGGGGGAACGCGAGCAGAACCAACATTGATATCATACAGCGCGCTCAATCAAAGATCCTGCGAACTATCACTGGGGCACCATGGTATATTCGAAACCAAAACATCCACAGGGACCTCGGCATTTTCGCAGTAAAAGATGAAATAGACAAGCAAAAAGCGTCCTATAATGAAAAACTCTCTGTCCACCCAAATCCCCTCGCAAGGGTCTTGACTCGGGTTTCCAACCGATCCCGCCTGCAACGTACCGACCTTCCAACCCAGCCATAATTTGTCAGGGCCATTTCTAATGTTCCAGTCTACATGACTGTTAGCTAGGTTATAGTATAAGATTTGATACACTTATTGTTAGTCTCAAAAATGAGAAGATTCAATAAATAAAAGCAAAGTATAAAAAAAAAAAAAAAAATGAATGTTGAAGTTGACAAGTAATCATTTTCTTGGCAACATTTTATTAGGTTTATTGAACACCATTATTATGTCACTGAGTGACATAGCAACTGAACAGGTGCAGCTGCACCTGATTTGGCCTTATAAAAGTAATTCTTTAATACTAACTACTGTGTTTTGTCCGATTTGAGCCAAATTATAAGATATTATTAAAATGGTTGGCCGTCAGCCGTCAGAGGCAGCAACGGGATCAATATGTCATCATAGTATTGGCTGGGGCATGTGCCGTCCTTGCTCCTACTGTCGGAAGTGCGAATATACTCTCCATGCGAGGGCGGCTGGAAGCAGGAGCTGACAAATTGTAGTCGGGCGAAGATCGTGAATCTATAAATCACCCCAATCCAAGAATCGCTAATGGATGCATGGCCCGGGGGTAGCCCGGTCTCTAGTATGCGGACTCTGGATACCTGTCGCCCTCCAGTTTCATTTAGACTTTCCACGGTACGCGGGCTATGCCGTGGGTGATCTTCCCTTCCCGCCTACTCGTGGGATCAATTTTATGGATCTATTAAAAAATTTAGAAAAGTCTGATGCGACTTCGACAGCATTACTCTGCGCCCCGCGTTTACACCAAGGCAAAACGGATGGCCGCTGACGATACAATCCCCGAACCCACTAGCTCTTCAAAGAGTCCCAAAAAGATTCATAAGGAGTCCATGAAGCCACTCTATAGCCATGTGGCAAGCAGAGTGAAATTGGGCTTCACTGCGGCTGACACGTCCAAACCCCTCTGAACGAAGCAGTTGGCTACGTTGAAATCCAGCATTTTAAAGGCAGTGCTGTTGCACTCCACTCCGGATCTTAGCCCAGGTTTTGTGGATTGTATACCCCGAAATGAGTGGCTGCTTCTAGTGTGCGAGGATAACAGAACTGCTAATTGGGTCAGGGGAGCTGTCGGGCACATCAGGTCCATCCGCGCCCTTGACGTAAAACTGCCAAAGGAAACGGAGTTTTCCAAGGCTCACCTCATTAGAGGTTGGATCCCCAGTAGCGCTGAGTTTACACCCGCCACTATCGTGGATTTCATTGGGCTCCAGAACGCCAGCAGCTTCTCAACGAAACTGTGGCCGGTAGTGCAACATAGCCTGAACGGCACCACGACTCACCTTGCAATGTTTGTTTACGAGGAGTCGAACAGGGCTCTGACGGAGTACCAAGGGAGAGTGAAATTCTGCTTTGGCAGGGTTACGCTGATCCTAAAGAATTTATCTCCCAAAGCCTCTTTCGCCACCCCTCCATGCCCTTCCCTACTTGTTCCCTCTCCAGCCAGTATCCCTCCGGCAAAGGGGCCAGAGATCCCCACCGGAGCGAAAGCATTGGTTAACCCTGCGGCCTTCCCCCACTCCACCGGTTATCGTGATCACGAACTGCTATGCCGCGAAGGGCCAAACTAGGCCTGTGATTTGTAGCGGTCATCGTCAGGAAACAGCCAGGGGAGCCACGGCCAGGCCCACTGCTTGCGCCTCGGGCCGCAACCCACCTGCAAGGGTCCCTCCCGTAAGGAGTAACAAGGCGAACTCCCCCTCTCTCTCGGGGGGCAAAGCATGTAGCCTTATTACCACTGCCGACTATGATTATGAAATCAACTATAGCTTTCATGTCATATTTTTTGTGAAGCAATCCTAAGTCTATCAGAAAGATAGAACTTGCTGCCAATCTGCTCCAAGATGGGCTTATTTTATCTTTCAATGTCAGCTCAGCCCGGAAGTCTCTAAAGGTCAAGCGTAAAATTCTGTGGTGGAATGAGGAACTGGCTGTCCTAAGAAGTAAGGTTAGAAGCCTATTTAATAAGGTTAAATCTAACCGTGCAAGTTGGGACGTCTATAGGGACGCTCTCACCAACTACGACAAAAGCATTAGACGAACTAAACGCGATACATGGCGCAGCTACTGTGGTAGCATAGAATCGTTGCCAAAAGCAGCGAGACTCCATAAAGTATTGGTAAAGGGGTCGTCTAATAGGATAGGGCTTCTCAAAAGAGCAGATGGATCTTTTGTATAAGATCGTAGGGAAACAGTTGAACTTTTGGTACAAGTCCTCTTTCCAGGTTCTGTGGTAAGCCCAGAACTCTTCAATTGCGATGACGCCATTTTGTCACCGGGTTCAGCTTATCTGGATCCATTTTCCACCCCAAAAAGGTCAAATGGGCTATAGATTCTTTCGCTCCATTCAAAGCCCCAGGCGTTGACAAAATCTTCACAGCCCTTATTCAAAACAGCCTGGCTCATACCCTTGATCCACTGGTCGGCCTTCTTAGAGCTAGTTTTACTTGGGGATACATACCCAGCTCTTGGAGGAGAGTTTATGTGGTATTCATTCCCAATCAAGGAAATCGTCCGCTTGTCCGCTTGGCCGCAATCTAAGTCCTATCGGCCGATCAGTCTTATTTTCTTTCTGCTTAAGACGGCGGAAAGGCTGATAGACATGCGCATTCGGTGCTCTCTGCAGGCTTCAACACCTCTGAATTTCACGCAAGTTGCGTACATAGCCGGCAGATCGACGGAGGTCGCTCTCCAGATGTTAGTGGGGAAAATTGAAAGAGCCTTTGTATCCAAGAACATTGCTTTATGCTCTTTTCTGGACATAGAAGGTGCTTTTGATAAAACCGGCTACGGGTCCATCTCTACTGCTCTAGAGCGCAGATGAATTGCCTGACCCTTAATCCGGTAGATTGATGCTATGCTCAAGCAACGGATAATCACTTCCACCTTGGACTTCACGACTGCATGAATTAATGCAGTTAAAGGCTGTCCCCAGGGTGGGGTTCTAGCCCTCCTACTCTGGTCCCTCATTGTTGACAAACTACTGGACTGACTCTCTGAGCAGGGCGTTTAAGCAATCGGCTATGCCGACGACTTGGCCGTAAACTATGTCATCACTGTGACAGAGTTAATGCAATCAGCTCTGAACATGGTAAGTGGATGGTGCGTAGACGTTGGTCTTAGCATCAATCCACAAAACGCTATTATAGTTCCCTTCACTAGGCGCTACTTTGTTGACATTGGTCAATTACACATTAGCGGCTCCCCTATGGGGCTATCAAACAAGGTCAAATATCTAGGGGTAACCCTCGATAAAAGACTAAATTGGAACTCCCACCTCAGCAACACCCTCACAAAGGCGACCCATGCCATGTGGGCCTGCAGGAGAATCTTTGGTAGAATGTGGGGTCTCAAATCTTGCACCATCCGGTGGCTTTTTGCCACCTACTCTGCTATTGTGTGGTGGCCAAAGTTTATACAAGTCTCTACCATCAGCAATCAAACTGCACAGGCTGCTGTGCCTCTCACTGACAGGTGCACTTCGTACCTGTCCCACCGCAGCAATGGAATCGATACTGAATCTAACTCCTCTGCATATCCCAATTAAAGAAGTCGCAGCTATGAGCCTTCTTAGAATCAAGTTCCAATCCGGGCTTCTAGCTACCGAATCAGGGCATATTAGTCTAATCAAAGACATTCCTGGCATAGATATCTGCACTATGATGTTATGACAAAGGAACTTTTCTTTGGTGCTAAATTCAGAACCGGACAGGAAGGACTGGGATTCGAAAATCTCAATTGCTATGGGTAAATGGCCCACAGTCTTCCAATTTGAGGTTCATGCCATCGAGTCTTGCTGCCGTCTGATCCTAGAGAAGATGATTAGAGGAGTGAACATCTTCATCTTCTCTAACAGTCAAGCGGTCATATTAGCCCTTTCCTCTATAAGAGTAAGCTTTCGATTAGTGGCCGATTGCTGGAACTGCCTTCAGAGACTGTCTCTAAAAAACAACGTTACCCTTCTATGGGTACCTGGACACTCTGGTATCCAGGGCAATGAGCTTGCGAACGAACTGGCGAGGGCCGGCTCGTCAGCCACTTTTTCCGGCCCTGAGAACTTTTGTGGCGTGGGGTGGTCAACCATTACGGCTTTTGTGAAAACCTGGGCTGTTAGCATGACTGATCGCTACTGGTCTGTTCAACCAGGGATGCGGCCAGCCAAGGAGCTTATCAATCCCGTGGTCGACCAAAGAACTAGCTTACTCTTCAGGAGGGATCTTCACCTCGTTGTTTGCTATCTTAGTGGATACCGCAGATCCCGAGCATATAATGCGTTCCTCGATGAAAGATTTGCTTGACTTCATAAGGGAAGCAGAGCAACGTTTGTCTAGATAGGTCACCTTGGTCGCAGTGCCTCGCCCCTTCTCTGCTGGGAGACTCCCGTTTTATAATAATAATAATAATTATATATTATAATATTTATTATGGTTAACTTACTTACAATTGTGTTATATAGAAAATAAATTGTATTTCGCTCGATTTTTCTGTTTCGAATTAAAAACGAATAGAAAGTTTAATTAATTGTATTCAATTTTAAACTCATGCTATAATGCTACAGTCTTAGAAGAATTAGGAATCTTTCAGCTATACTTTAGGGAAAATGATCAAGGTTGGGTGGGTTTATGTGACCACAACAACACCAGTGGCATTGGTCTACCAATTATATCTTGTGTTATCCTTCTTCCATAAGCTATGCTCCAGGATTAATTTTTTTCATTCCGGTTCGACTACTGAAAAAACTGCTCATGTTATTAAAAAATAATCATTTTTAAACAATAGTAAAAAGTTAGGCATTCGATGGATCTACATCTGTTCTTATTGGAACATGAATTTCTGAACCTTTTTCAGTATCAGTGGAGGCAGGAACAGGCTGTCTAATATATTTGGTTTATTTGATGCGCTTTTTTGGCACGTTTTGTGCTTAACTGCATCCGAAAATGGCTTTTTCGATTCCCAAATGCACAAGCTGAACGATTCTTTGTATCACATACACGCAATAGCATAGTTGGCTGTATCCCAGGGTAAAACCCCAGGAGAGAAAGTCGTTGATTAGATATCTCTTATAGCAGGTCCAAGCAATCCAACCAATGACTAGAGCCCAAGAACTGCAACTAAGAAAGCGCCGTAAATAAATAAAGAATCAGGTGTCCGGTAGAATTCACCAGAAGGGACCCCAAAGATTCGCAAGCATGGTGCCAAATGCCAACACTCCGCAAGTAATCACTTAGGGCTTAGATAAAGGAATTTGATGTCCACGATTGTGAGTAAAAAATATGCGAAAATTATGCCATTTGACCAGATTGGAATTCGGGTAGGTGTAGGTTAACAAGTTAAGCGCTGGCGGAAATCAATATGATCGTCTTAAGCCCGAATAAAGGTGATAGGGAGTACATCCGCGTATTTACAGCTAAATACCAAGACTGTGAGACACACTGCTGTAGTATACACATACTCATAAGTACATACACATATCCTAGTATATAACTACACATATTCTTAGCTCATAAGTACATACACATATCCTAGCACATAAGCACACATACATCTCTAACATAAGTACACAAATACACACACACACAAACTAGCATGTAAGAAATATTGTACAAGGCAAACAAGGTTGTAGCTGAAAATAAAGAAGCCAGTCAAGAAATGATAGTCGAACTCAGTGGACTTCAGAAGTGTGCCGGATTTCACGCCTAACTTAAATTCGCAGAATTTATAAAATAAGAGTTGTTTTCATTTTATTTATTTTCTTGTGCGTTTAATTGAATGAGTGATCCAAATAAAAATTTAAAACTTGACGACTTAAAAAAGCTTTGTAAAGAAGCCGGCATTCCAGTACCAGGCACAAAGTCTACTTTAATAAGCCGTTTAAGAAAAGTAAACGCTGCTAATGGATTGTGTTCTAAAATGTCGGAGGAGAGCAAGCAAAACGTAACGGATCTTGTCAACGCAGACGGCACCATCCAGAAGGTTCCAGACACAAGTGAAAAAAAGTACCAATGAATATACAAAGCAGCGACAACAACAACATCAGCGAGTGCGAAACGAAATGTATAGAAACGATGCAACTTGAAACGGCAGTTGCCAGTGATGCTCACAAGCAAATTGAAATGGAAGTCAACAAAGAAAATCACGATGAAATTGAAAAGACAGTCAACAAAGTAAGTCACGATGGAATTGAAATAGCAGCCAATAACAAAGACTTTAATGGAATTAATATGGAAATGTTAAGCAAAATTGAAAAAGATTCCAAATAAATTGAACAACAAAACAAATTTCTGGAATTGACAACCGAATTAGAGATGCATAAAAATGAGTACAGAGTTCTACAACTTGAAAAAGGATTGTCGGCATTAAAAGTGGAAGCCACACCAGATGCAGTGTGGGTATAATGTCATTTAAAGTGCCAAAAGGCACTATTTGGCACTTTAAATGACATTATACCCACATTTGAGGGCGAAAACCATTTCGAAGTCTGGATGTCCCAGTTAAAAAGCGTGCGTGAAAATTACAATGTCGATGATAATTCTTTGCGTGCGCTAATTTGCAATATGTTAAAAGGCAGAGCTCAACAGTGGCTATTTTCCAATCCCATGTACATCAGTAAACCAGTAAATTTTTTACTGCGTGAAATGGAAAATATGTTTGCCAAAAAGGAGAATATCATCACTATTCGCCGTAAATTGGAAAGCCGCACTTGGAAATATGGTGAACCATTTGGAAAATATTTCAACGAAAAATCAATGTTAGCCTGCGGTCTTCAGATGCCAGAAGAATAGTTCATCGAGTACGTCATACTCTGGAATCCCAGACGTTGGTTTGCGCAACACGGCTAAATTACAGAAGTTTGCCACAAAGGAAGCTCTACTACAGGCATTCAATGAAATCGAGTTACAGCGACCTAATGGTTCAGAGGGATCTTCGGCCGGCGATAAGGGTCAATTTCAAAAGGATCATCCAAACCAGAACAGGGTCACTAAGTGCTTCAACTGCAATAGCTTGGGACATATGGCCGGAGAGTGTCGTAAAGCAAAACGTGACGAGGGTGCCTGTTATGCATGTGGTCAGCAAGGGCATGTTGCAAAAACATGCGAACTTACAAGAAGAAAAATGACAATGAATATGTCAAATAACATTTTTAATAGGAACTAACCAATCTGTATTTCTAGAATGTCTCATGGACTCGGATATTTATTCGAAAGTCTTTGATTCCTACAAATATCAATGTGGAAAAATATGAAAATAAAAATTATTTTGGTTTAAATAAAAGTAAATTTGAAATTTATGGAAAAATACTATGTTCAGTTTTATATAAAAATAAAAATATTGAAATCGATGCTTTTGTTGTTGGTGATGAGTCTATGGGATATCCAATGATATTTGGAAGAGATTTTTTAGCTCGTAGTAAAACAAAATTGGTAACACACAATGATAAAAAACAGAAAGAAAAAATATTTTAAAAATGGAATATATAAAAGTAATTTAATAAAAAATGAAAATGCAATGAATAATGAAAAACACAAAAATAAAATCCAAAGTAAAGTTAATGAAAATGAAATAAAGCAAATAATGTCGATAGAGTATGACAATGAAAAAAATGAATATAAATTAAAAGTGAATTGCAAATAACAGTAGAAGACAATAAGCCATTTAATTGCCCTCCAAGAAGACTTTCTTATGCGGAAAAAAAAAAATTGCAAGAAATTATTGACAACAGTTTGTCAAAAGGGATTTATAAGAACAAGTAACTCAGAATACGCGTCACGAATTGTTCTAGTAAAGAAGAAAACAGGTGAACTGAGAATGTGCATAGACTACAGACGTTTAAACAAAGTCGCTAGAAAAGATAATTTTCCCATACCCTTAATAGACGATCTGTTAGATATGCTATCAGAAAGCAATTTTTTTCAAAACTTGATCTTAAAAATGGTTTTTATCACGTTTATTGCACGATGATTCTATAAAATGCTTTTTCAACCCCTTTAGGCCAATTTGAATTCTTAAGAATGCCCTTTGGCTTTATTTAGACAATATAATGATTGCGACACAAAGTGTAAATGAACATATGGACATATTAAAATAAGTTTTTAGACGACTGGTTGAAAACAGATGCGAGCTTCGACTTGATAAGTGCGAATTTTTTCAAACTGAAATAAAATATCTAGGTTATAAAATATCGAAAAATGGTATAGAAGTCAACAAAGCAAATATAACTGCAATTATTAATTTTTCAACGCCAAGTAAAGTTCACGAAGTTCAAAGTTTTATTGGTATGTGTTCCTACTTTCGTAGATTTATCAAGGATTTTTCCTTAATTGCAAAGCCATTATATGATCTTACGAAGAAAGATAGGATATTCTCCTTGGGTGAAAATTAACTTGAGACATTTGTCACTCTGAAAAGTAAATTATTAGAAGCTCCTATACTAGCTCTATATAGTCCTCATGATGAAACTGAACTTCATTGTGATGCGAGCTCGTTAGGATTTGGGGGAATATTGTTACAAATAAAACAAGATAGCAAATTTCACCCTGTTTTTTATTTCTCTAAAAGAACGACACCTCAAGAATCAAAATATTCAAGCTATGAATTAGAAACGTTGGCCATTATCTATGCCATCAAAAGATTTAGAATTTATCTGCAGGGTATTCGTTTCAAAATTGTAACTGATTGCAATTCTCTTACTTTAGCGTCAGACAAAAAGGAACTTAACCCTAGAATAGCCAGATGGGCTCTCGAGCTACAAAATTACGATTATATAACCAAACATAGATCTGGTAAACAAATGCAACATGTGGACGCATTGAGTAGGTGCAATTCAGTACTGGTGGTTGAAACCAACAGCTTCGAAGAAAATCTTGTAATATGTCAAAATAAAGATGAAAACCTAAGGGAAATAAAAAATATGTTAAGTAAATCAGAGCATAAACTTTAAGAAATAAGAAACGGAATATTATATTGAAAGGTTAAAGAAAATTTAACATTTTATGTCCCTGAAGAAATGGAGCAACATGTGCTTTACAAATACCATGACGAAATGTGCCATACAAGCATTGACAAAGTCACAGACGTCATAAGTAAAAGTTACTGGTTCCCCAACATAAGGAAAAAGGTAGATAATCATATACGAAATTGCCTGAAATGTATCGCATTTTCCTCCAAGGGAGTAAAACAAGAAGGTTTTTTACATAGTATACCCAAAGACAGTATAGTCTACCCCTTTCGAAGTAATACACATAGACCATTACGGACCAATTAACAATAGTAAAGTCACAAAGAAACACATTCTTGTAATAGTAGACGCATGTACGAAGTTTGTTAGACTATATGCTACAAAATCCACAAGATCAAAAGAAGCAATAGATGCATTTAATGATTACTTCAGAGCCTATAGTATACCCAACTGTATTATATCAGATAGAGAAACCTGTTTCACGTCAGATGAGTTCGAGTCCTTTTTAAAATGCAACAATGCAAGTCATCTAAAAATAGCCATAGGTTCTCCACAGGCCAACGGCCAGGTCGAGAGAATAAACAGGGATCTTGGGCCTATGATAAGTAAATTAATAAATATAGAAACCAATGAACAATGGGATAAAGTTTTACCCGACGTAGAATATACAATGAACATTACTAACCACAGGAGTATAGAGGAGCACCCTAGTGTTATGTTATTCGGAATACGACAAGAAGGCAGGAAAATTGATAGTCTTAAAGAAAATGTAATTGATAAAGAACAACAAGGTGAAGTAACGTAGAACTTATCAGAAGTAAAGCCGAGAAAGCTCAATTAAATGTTCAAAACTATAATAAAAAGTATTTCGATTTGAAACGCCAAGCTCCAACGGTTTTTAAAGAGGGTGATTATGTGACGCTTCAAAATTTTGACTCTACTGTAGGAGTCTCAAACAAACTTCTTCCCAAGTACAAAGGCTCATACAAAATAACAAAAGATCTTGGAAACGACAGGCATCTGTGGAGGACGTTGAAGGATTTCAGATAACTCAAAAACCCTACAAAGGCATATGGGCTGTACATAATAATGTACTGGTTCAAGTCCAAAGATACAATAGATAATATTTTAAAAACTGATGAAATTGAGTGTACCCAAGAAAAAGAATTGAAAACAAGTAAAAAAGAAACATTAAACGAACATAAAATAAATAAAAATCAAATTAGTAACAATAAGGATTTTAATAAAACAAATAATTGTAATGAAAATCCAAACTGCAGGCAGCTGCAAGACATTAAATAGATAAGGCGCATGCGGTCGTTTAAGATTGCAGAATGACCCACGCGAAGATATGTCACACACAAGATAAGAGTGAGAAAACACCCTAATAATCATAAGATTAGGACTTGCTGGCGATAATACATCGACAGCAGACTTACGCCAGATCCTCTGTTAGCTATATAAGACCTAGGATTTGTAAGAATAAATCAGTTACAATTTTGAACTCAACAAGAACACTGTTTAATTGATCTTCAAGAGACACGTTGTTCATTTGGTCCTTCGAGCTTGAGACAAGGTTTTCCCCCACCAGTGGTAAGAAACCTTGTTCCCTTGACGAAACCATTTAAAATACATTCTGTTTGCTTCCCCCCACCAGTGGTAAGGGCAACAGTTCGAAAAATAAATGCTAAAAAGGCTTTAAATAGCAAAAAGCCATAAATAAATAATAAAAACAAAAAGTTTTTTCAAAATTTTTTTTTTTTTAAAAACCTGTGCGTGATAAAATATCGTATCCACAAGAGATGACTTCGACGTTGTCAGTTCCCGCGAGCATATGAATTTAAATCTGCAAGCAATCGGTGTCGCAATCAGTGTGTGAACAGTGTGGAAAAAACACAGCGAACTCCAGGAACTTGGCCAACTCGATCAGCGTCTTCTCCCATATTGGCCGATCGATGTACAGCGGCAACGTCTGGATCTTCTCCAGTGTTTCCTCAGTCACAGCCTCAATGTCTATGCCGCCAGTAGGCGAGTCAAGTAGCACAAATCCAATGTGCTCACAATCAAAATAACGACATAGGCCTCCTGGAGATTATTCTTCACTACAACGCCAAGCTTCGCTGGAGCATCGCTACAACGCAGCATCGCTGGAGCATCACTACGCCGGAGCAGCATCATTACAACGGAGCATTACTACAACGCAGGATCGTCGGAGCAGCAACGCCGGAACTTCACTGCAACGCAGCACCGTCAACATCTTAAAGTAGTAATTAGTGAGTAAAAAAAAATCTCTATAGCCAATTAAAAGGCAATGTAATATTTTATAAGCAACTTTTCGTTTAAATAAAATACAATGTTATCTGATAAGATATTACATTATTTAGAGAGGCAAGCACAGATACATGAGGTTATTAGTGACCCAAATAAAATATCATCTTCGGAAGAGCTTCAGGCTCTTCTGAATGAAACCAAAGAAAATCACAGTATATTACTCAAACTTGGAGTAGTCGATCATCACTACTTCAACAAGAGGATATACGAGACGATTTTAAAATCCCTTAAAGAAATGATAGCAAAAACTGATTTCATTCCTAAAGCCCCGTTTAAAGTTAAAACAATTATTTCACAAGCGGAGCAAAAACAAAAGAAAAACATTCAGGTCTTGAAAACATTTCTTAAAGATGTCCAAGACAAAATTGGGGTAGGTAAAACAGGTTTATTTTCATTAAGAAGCCAAAAACTCAAAAGGCTATGGAATAAAATTCAAATACCTGAAGATAGCGGCTTCTACACAATAGTAGAAGAACTATCATTTGAAGTCCATAAGACCTTAAAAATCTTAGAAGCTACACACTCTTTACAAAAGTGTGAAAATAGCTCAACAAATAACTTACCCGTTCTCCCAAAAACAAAAGTCCCCACGTTTAGTGGCATTAACACAGAGTGGGACTTATATTCAGAATTATTTTTAGAAATAATTGATTCAAGAGAAGACTTAAGTCCAGCTCTAAAATTTAATTATCTAAAGGCCTCTTTACGAGGTGATGCCAAAAACATGGTTGCGCATTTATTAACAGGTGCAGAAAACTATGCGGCCACTTGGGAATTACTCACCAACCGTTTCGAAAATAAAAGAAAATTTTTTTCCGGTCAATTAAATCGGCTTATAGATCTTCCAAATCTCAATGTTAACTCGGAAAATCTAATTAAAAAGTTTATTGATTCAATTAATGAAGCAATACACTTAATTAAGAATAAAGGTCGAATACCCGAAGAGTCGGAACCGATATTCGCCCATGTAATTCTTAGAAAATTTAATAAAGAGACTTTGGCAGCATTTGAGAACCACACAAAAAAAACTAAAGAGATTCAAGAGCTTACCGACGTTTTAGAATTTCTTGACCAAATGCTAAGCTACCAAAATGCATGGCAAAGTGAAGATAAATTTTCTATTGAAAAGCCAAATAAAGAATTCACCAAAGTTTTATGATGTCCAATTTGCGAAACAACAAGACACAATGTCCCGTTTTGCATCAAATTAAAAAAAATGAGCAACTTGTAAGTCTGAAGAGACTTGCAACACCTGCAAAGGATCGCATAATACAATGCTTCACATAGATAGCAAGAAAAAGGTAAACACGTGCGTATCCACAGGGCAAACTTTGTTGGCGACAGCAATAGTTTACATAAAATCCAAAAACGGTTTGTTCGAGCAGCTGAGGAGCATTAATTGATAGCGGTTCACTAGCCACAATAATTTCTAAAGAAGCTGCTCAGATTCTAAAATTACCTAAAATTAAAACAAATATGAAAATTAGTGGAATATCTGCCAGCGGTGCGATAATAGCAAAAAATAAGATTGAAATAAATATACTAAAAAATAAGTCGACCTAGGAACTCCTAACGACCGAAGCCATAATTTTGCCTAAATTAATGAAGGCTCTTCCTGACGAATCACTAGTGATAAACATATCTCAGTGGAACAAGTTAAAATTGACGGATCCCAATTTTCGCAAACCAGGTCGATTCAATCTAATAAAAGGTGCCGACTTATACACCAAGATAGTTAAAAAAGGCATTATAAAACGAGATGGTCTGCTTAGACAGAACACGGAGATAGGTTGGATCATTTCGGGTTGTTCAAAATTTAAAGGAGAAAGCGCAATAGTAGCAACTACCTTTGAAATGAAAAATTTAGAAAGATTTTCGAAAAGTAAAAAACAAAAAAATGACTATATACAATTTACGAACAAGTATATAAATATAGGACATATGGTCGAAGCTAAAGAAGAAAACAGAGTATTAGAAATAGAAGAACACGATTCAGTTAAATCATTGGAACTTCAATGGGAGCCGAAAAAAGATAAGATTAAATTTAAAATTAACTTGGAAGAAAGTAAAATAATTAATAAAGGGAAACTGCTATCTACATCAGCCAAAATTTATGATCCCCTGCAACGGTTATCTCCAATAACCGTTGTAGGCTCCTCCAGAAAATTAAATAAGGAATTTGTAAAAGCCATACAAAATATAAAACAGGTAGTTGCAATTGTAGAAAATGATAAAATAAAATGTCACTTTATTCCCCCGGTAGGACCTCACTTCGTAGGTATTTGGGAGGCTGTGGTCAAATCCATGAAATATAATTTAAAGCGAGTAATAGGGGAAACCAATCTGACATATGAAGAAATGGCAACATTATTTTGTCAGATGGAAGCAATATTAAACTCTCGCCCCCTATATTCGTCTGGCGAAGATATCGACGACAATGAGGTATTAACGCCCGGACACTTCTTAATACGAAGATTAACAATTGGGATAGTAGAATCTGAGGGGGAACAGAAAATAGGAAACCTAGATAGGTGGAGACTAATCCAAAAAATACGAAAGGATTTTTGGAAGAAATGGAAAGAAAACTACCTACATACACTACAATATAGAAATAAGTGGAAGATAGAAAGAAAGAATCTCGAAATAGGACAAATAGTGTTATTAAAAGACGAAAATTGTCATCCCGCAAGATGGCCACTAGGAAAAATTGAAACAGTCTACACGGGCCAAGATAATAAAGTAAAGTAAAAACTCAAGAAGGAGAAATAACAAGGCCAATTAGTAAGATATGTCCATTATTAGAGATTATTATTATTATTATTATTTGAAAAAGAGAGTCTCCCAACAGAGAAGGCGCGAGGCTTCCCTAATGAAGCAGAGCAGATCTTTTGTCGAGGAACGCACAATATGATCGGGACCTGCGGTATCCACGTGCAGATGTTTCCTCCTAGTCCACACCAAGGCTGGACAGTCGCACAGAATGTGTTTGGTTGTCTCGTCGTCCTCTTTGCAAAGTCTGCACTCAGCATCAGAAGACAGACGCATTTTGGTGAGGTGATAGTTCACCGTATGATAGCCATTAAGAAAGCCAACGAGGAGGTGAAGATCCCTCCTGGAAAGTAAGCTAGTTTTTCGGTCGACCACGGGATTGATAAGCTCCTTGGCTTACCGCATTCCCGGTTGGACCGACCAGTAGCGATCAGTCAACCTAACAGCCCAGGTTTTGACAATAGCTGAGATGGTTGACCAACCCATGCCACAGAAGGGCTCAGGGCCGGAAAAAGTAGCTGACGAACCGGACCTCGCAAGTTCGTCACCCAGCTCATTGGCCTGGATACCAGAGAGTCCAGGTACCCATAGAAGGGTGACGTTGTTAGTAAGAGACAGTCTCTGAAGGCAGTTCCAGCAATCGGCCACCAGTCGAGAGCTTACTTATTTGGAGGAGAGGGCTAAGATGGCGGCTTAACTGTCAGAGAAGATGTAGATGTTTGCTCCTCTAATCCCCTTCTCTAGGATCAGACGGCAGCAGAACTCGATGGCATGAACCTCAGATTGGAAGACTGTGGGCCATTTGCCCATAGCAACTGAGGTTTTAGAGTTGGGTCCAAAGATCCCAGCTCCAACCCCCTGATCAGTTTTTGACCCGTCGGTATACCAGTGAATACCGTAGGGGTCGCTGATGGGGTTGCCAGTGTCCCAGTCCTTCCGGTCCGGGATGAGGGTTCTGAATTTAGCACCAAAAAAAAGTTCCTTAGTCATAGTATCTGATCTAGTGCAGATATCTATGCCAGGAATGTCATTGATCAGGCTAGCATGTCCTGATTCGGTAGCTAGAAGCCCTAATTGGAGCTTGATTCTAAGAAGACTCATAGCTGCAACTTCTTTTATTTGGATATGCAGCGGAGTCAGATTCAGTATCGATTCCATTGCTGCGGAGGGACAGGTACGAAGTGCACCTGTCAGTGAGAGGCACAGCAGCCTGTGCAATTGATTGCATTTGCTGATGGCAGTGACCTGCGTAACCTTTGGCCACCACACAATAGCAGCATAGGTGACGATCGGTCTGACCATCATGGCAAAAAGCCACCGGATGGTGCAGGATTTAAGACCCCAGATTCTACCAAAGAATCTCCTGCAGGCCCACATGGCATGGGTCGCCTTTGTGAGGGTGTTGCTGAGGTGGGAGTTCCAATTTAGTCTTTTATCGAGGGTCACCCCTAGATATTTGACTTCGTTGGATAGCCCCACAGGGAGCCGCTGATATAAAGTTGACCAATGTCAACGGAATAGCGCCTAGTGAAAGAAACTATAATAGCTTTTTGTGGATTGATGCTAAGACCAACATCTGCGCACCATCTACTTACCGTGTTCAGAGCTGATTGCATCAACTCTGTCACGGTGCTGGTATAGTTCCCGGTCACTATTAGAGCCAGGTCGTCAGCATAGCCGATAGCTTCAACGCCGAAGAGTAAGACTAGTAGTTTGTCAACTACTAGGGACCAGAGTAGGGGGGATAGAACCGATCCCGAACCGATCAAGAATATGAGCCATGCTATTTTGAATAAGGGCTGGGAAGATTTTGTCACCCCTGGAGCTTTGACAGGAGCAAAAGAATCTACAGCCCATTTGACCTTTTCGGGGTCGAATATGGATCCAGATAGGCTGAATCCGCGTGAGTCCGGTGACAAAGTGGCGTCATCGCGACCGTAGAGATCTGGATTCGCCACGGAACCCGGGAAGTGGACTTGCAGTAGAAGCTCAAGTGTTTCCCTGCGATCTTGAGTGAAAGAGCCATCTGCTCTTTTAAGAAGCCCTATTCCATTAGACGACCCTATAGCAAATACTTTATGAAGCCTCGCTGCCTCTGGCAACGATTCTAAGCTACCACAGTAGCTGAGCCATGTATCGCGTTTAGCTCGTCTAATGCTTTTGTTGTAGTTGGTAAGAGCGTCCCGATAGATGTCCTAACTAGCACGGTTAGATTTAGCCTTTTTAAAAAGGCTTCTAACCCTCCTTCTAAGGACAGCCAGTTCCTCATTCCACCACGGAATTTTCCAATTTACCCTTAGGGTCTTCTGGACTGAGCTGTCCTCGAAGGATGAGATAAGCACATCTTGGAGCAAATTGGCAGCGAGTTCTATCTCACTGATAGAGCTAGGATTGCTGACCAATAAGTCTGCTTTGAAAGCTACAGAGGCTTTAAAGACCTCCCAATTTGTCTTTTTCGGACAGAAGGAGTTTTGGCGAATTTCGACTTGGCCAGGAAGGTCAAACCTGATGTGCTGATGGTCTGACAAAGTGGCTTCGTCTGTGACCCGCCAATTAACAAGCGAACTCGCTATCGAGGTGCTGATTAGGGTGAGATCTAAAACCTCTTCCCTAATAGCATTGATAAAAGTGGGTTTGCTCCCTATGTTAGCTACATCTAATTGACAACACAATAAGTAGTCTAAGAGGGACTCACCACGTTTATTGATGTCGCTGCTCCCCCAGATCATGTGATGTGCATTGGCATCACAGCCGATCACGAGCGGCTTGTTGTTGCGGCGACAGAATTCCAGATCGCCCGGGAAGTATGCGGAGGCGATCACAACTTCCCGGACACCGTCTGCAGTGGCTACCTAAATAGCCGTTGCTACCAGGTCTCTGTGGATGAAGTTAGTTAGTGGGAAATGTCTGACACTGTTATCCATAAGTATAGCAGTGCGAGGGGCACCTCCCATACGGTTATATAACAACTTACATGATCCACATGAAAGTCCACGTATTTGGCCACCGATCAACCATGGTTCTTGGACGAGAGCCAGGTTGATTTGATCTTCACAGACGATCCTGCACACTGTGGCCGACGCTTCTCGAGCGTGGTGCAGGTTCGCCTGGAGCACTTTAAGTTTGCTCATCTTCCCTCCTGATGGCGGTTGAGCCACTTGCCTTGCCCCCCCGAGAGTCGTTTCCGCGAATGCTCCTTCGGCGGTCGGGACGAACCACTCGGGGGAGGTCGCCTTGCGACCCCGCTCGCGGGAGGTGCCCTTGCGGGTGGGTTGCGGCGTGAGGTGCTGGGAGTGGGCCTGACCGAGGCACCTCTGACGGTTGTTGGACGGTGATCACATGTCAGTTGGGCCCTTCGGGGCCGTGACCACGATGGCTGGTGGGGTAGGGGAAGGAACCTTGGGTACCGATTCGGCCGCAGCGCTCGTGGAGGCTACAGGTCAGCCAATGCTGACATCTCTGAGGGAGCCACTGGCGCCGTTGCCGGAGGGGCACTGGCAGGAGAGGGAACGGGTGAGGATGAGGATGGAACAGGGGTGGCGGAGGAGGCTTTGGGAGCTGAATTCTTTAGGATCAATTTGAGCCTGCCAAGGCAGAATTTCACCTTCCCTTGGCACTCCGTCAGAGCCCTGTACGACTCCTCGTCAACCAACATTGCGAGGTGAGTCGTTCTGCCGTACAGGCTGTGCTGCACCACCCGCCACAGCTTCGTGGAGAAGCTGTTGGCGTTCTGAAGCCCAATGTATTCCAGGATGGTTGCAGGAGTGAACTCAGCACTATTGGGAAAGTAACATTTGATGAGGTGAGCCTTGGGGAACTCCGTTTCCTCCAGCAATTTGACGTCAAGGACGCTGATGGACCTGATGTGTCCAACAGCTCCCCTGACCCAACTGGCAGTGCTGTTATCCTCGCACACCAAAAGCAGACAATCATTTCGGGGTATACAGCTCTCGAAAGCTGGACTAACCGTTGGTGAAGAGTGCAACAGCACCGCCTTTAGAATGCTGGATTTCAACGTAGCCAACTGCTCCGCTGAGAGGGGTTTGGTTGGATCAGCCGAAGTGAAGCCCAATTTCACGCTGCTAACCACTTGGCTGAAGAGTGGTTTCGTGGACTCCTTATGAGTCTTTTTGAACCTCTTTGAAGAGCTGGTGGGCTCGACGATGGTATCGTCAGCGCGCGTCCGTTTAGCCTTGGTGTTAACGGGGGGCGCAGTGGCGATAGCCAGAGCCTCCTCTCTGTTAGAACCCTTTGCGAGTGCAGCTTTAAAAAGCTTCTTCTCGCGGCTCTTCAATTTAATAAAGGCGTCCTTAGATTCCAGCCGCAGCAACTGGATCTGAGAGCCTGCTTCCGTAAGGCCTGACCTCTGAGAGGCCACGGAAGCGGCGTCAGCAAAGCTGATTCGGTCGCAGTTAGCTTCCTCGTCCGAGGACAATACCTCGACAGGTTTCTGATGGACTGAACAGCTACTGGACGGAAGTTCAGCACTAGCGAACCCTGTGTCCAAGGGAGTTCGTGGCCTATCCGGGTCCCCTAAAATACTAGAGTCGAGACCCGTGGTATTGGGGGTGGAAACCAGCAGCCCACTGGCTGCAGTGCTGGTGTAGGGATCAGCCGTGAAGGTATCGCCCAGGGATGATACTTTTGAAGCCGTATCAGACTTTTCTATTTTGAAATGTTGATCCATTAGTTAAGATCCCATGAGGAGGCGGGAAGGGAAGGTCATCCACGGCATAGCCCGCATACCGTGGAAAGTCTAAATGAAACTGGAGGACGACAGGTATCCAGAGTCCGCATACTAGAGACCGGGCTACCCCCCGGCCATGCATCCATCAGCGTATGCTGTTCCATCTTGGATTGGGGTGATTTATAGATTCACGATCTTCGCCCGACTACAATTAGTCAGCACCTCTAGCAGAGACATGACCGTGCTAGGGGTCTGCTTCCAGCCGCCCTCGCGTGGAGAGTACAGTCGCACTTCCGACAGTAGACGCAAAGACGGCACGTGCCCCAGCCAATACTGGGATTACATGTTGGTCCCCTTGCTTCCTCTGACGGCTGACGGCCATCATTAGAGATAGATAAAGGATGCAAATAAAACAATATCATCATCCAGAACTTAAGGTTTTACATTTCCATCATGTATCTGGTCATGCCTCTCTCTTGATTGTAATAATAATAATCATAATCATAGTAATATATGCAGTCAAACGGACTATTACGAATCGTAAGTTACAATCAATAGTTTTTCCAGCTCGTATTCCTATATAAACATTTAACTAATTTTAAACATATACATGTATTCTAAATAAAATAAACTAAACAAAAAAAAAAATGTATTTAGTACTAATTTAAACATTGTATTTGAAGATAAGAAATAATGTAACAATAAGAGAAAAATGTAATATGAAATCATATATTATAAGATATTATTATTATATACAGTCCACTCAAAGAACATATCAAAATATAATACAAAATGAAATACAGTCCACTCGAAGAACATATCAAAATGTAATATTAAATAAAAATAAAAACATGTATTCACAACCCCAGACGTCATTTTGGCCCTGACAGAATGTTCATAAATGAACACAGTACCAACCGAACCTCACTTGATATTCGGCAACTATAAATAAACAACTCTTATATTGTACCAAACTGCAGGCAGCTGCAACCCATTAAAAAGATAAGGCGCATGTGGTCGTTCAAGATTGTAGAATGACCCACGCGAAGATATGTCACACACAAGATAAGAGTGAGAAAAACACCCTAATAATCATAAGATTAGACTTGCTGGCGATAATACATCGACACAAATAATGTCAAGAAGTAGAACGGCTAGAATCGGGAGATCCTAATTGTCAGGACGGCCAATTGTAGTGTACACATACTCTTAGCTCAATAAGTACATACACATATTCTAGTATATAAGTATACATATTTTTATCTCATAAGTACATACACATATCCTAGCACATAAGCACACATACATCTCTAACATAAGTACACAAAAACACACACACACAAACTAGCGTGTAAGAAATATTGTACAAGGCAAACAAGGTTGTAGCTGAAAATAAAGAAGCCAGTCAAGAAATGATCGTCGAACTGAACGCACTAAGCTTAAAAATTAAAAGTTGAAGGGATAACAAGCATATGCGAATATAGAATCAGTCGGTAATTTACTCAAAATGCAATAGGGGAAGGCATAGTTTTGAGTATAAAAAAAAAAAGTGGCCCACAAAGAATCTACGCACCGTTGATCTTGTGTGTCCAACTTAAACCACATAAGGCCGGCCGACTTCAGAATTTTTGTATAGCAACATAATATACGGCACCACAACGGCAACATCAGTGGTGAGGCGAATATAACGATGAAAGTACATTATTGATATGTTAAGGTTACCTTTGGTCCGTTCAATTACTCAGAAAGTTCTCCAGCACACCAGCAAGCCGGACATGAACAAAAATGAGTCTACACAATTCAAAGTCTGCAGCCATGTATAATATTTTTTCGATTAATATATGGCAACTCGTAGACGGAATCCATATCCAAAGATAACCCACATCGTAATAAAACATAGCAGAACATTCAATCAATGAATAGGTGTTCATACGGACAGACGGACAGACGGACATGGCTATATCATCTCGGCTGTTGACGCTGATCAAGAATATATATACTTTATGGGGTCGAAGATCCGTCTATCTGCCTGTCTGTGTGAAAACCTGGATCCTTTGGTTGCATAGAATAACTGATATTATCAATTATTTTAGGGAATTAGTTATGTTAAGATCTTATAGCCATAACCAAGAGTTAACAGAGAGCACCCTTAGGATATACAAAACAAGTAAGAAAGCTATTGTCGAGTTTGTTCGACTGTGAGATACCATTTTATAAAATGGAATATAAAATAAGAGCGACCATCGAAAAATCATACTTTTCAAAAATCTACCGAAAAATATTCTAAAAATTTCTAAAAAAAATGTACCGAAATTAACTTTGTTTAAAATTATTAGCTTGATAGTACTTTATTTGGTTTATTGCGTAAGAGTTATTCTTTAATAATTTCTCTGTATTTTGTTCGATTGTAACCATATTTTCAGAGATCAGTGTGTACAACTAAACGTTCTATATTTAAAATTACGCTTGCAATTCGGTCTTTTTCGATTTGTGGTGGCGAAAGAGGGCGTCGCGAAAATGAAAAACTTGATCTGCGTGCAACATACATACATACTTAAAATTTGTTGCTCTAGCTCTTATAGTCTCTAAGATTTAGGTGTTTAAACGGACGGACGGACGGAAACACGGACGGACGGATGGAAACACGGACGGACTGACCGACGGATATAACTATATCGTCTCGGATTTTGACGCTGACCCAGAATATTTATACTTTGTGGCATCGAAGATGCCTCCTTCTGCCTGCTACATACATTTTCAGTTGGCACAAAGTTATAATACACTTCTACCATTTGGTTAGGCGGGTATAAAAATCTCAGGTGCTAACAAATGCATACGAAAATGATTATTTCGACTTGGCTTTTGACGCTGATCAGAAATATATGTTTTTTATGGTGTTGGACCTATCTTTTGGGTAGACAGGTATAATAAACAATCTTGAGGATGAGAAGTTATAGTTGTATATACATTGTGTTGCTGATAACATTTTAGAAATATATAAGATAAAAGTATCGCATTGTTAATCGGATTGGTTTCAAATCTGGCCTAAGATGGTCGTGTGCGAAATGCAGACACACGAGAGAACATAAGTTTAGAGATTTATTCGCTAGTTTTAAAAACCTTGCAGATAGTTTCTCAACGTTGGACTCGGGTTTAAGAGTATGAAACTGTTGGCTGAGTCTTCAAAGGATAAAAAAGGTAATACTTGTTTGTTCATTAGTCCATCCAAATCTCATGTTCCTGTTATTGTTGAAGGAGTTCAACACGATCAAC